>CM067489.1:984555-1011972 GCA_034552555.1 Semaprochilodus insignis
GGAGGTGCTGATTCATCTGTGTGCTGTTCTCACCACAGACATTTCATTAAGACCCCACAGAGGGTGTGGTCTCCTGAACGGTGGTCTCTGTCCAGCCCACTTATTTATCCTGACCATGCCGGAATTCTCAGCTCCACTCTCGAGGACCAACTGTGCTCGGCATGCTCCTCTGTGCTCCTCTTCATGAAGGGCTTAACAAGGAGCTGGAGAGCGGGATAACCGGAAGGCACTGTGTCTCCAGAGCTGGAGCTGAGAACCTTACATTTAGAACCCCCACAGAGCAGACGAGCAGCTTTACCAGGTGGTTTGATGCCCGCCGCGATCCGCAGGGCACTGTAGTGGGGCACCCAGTCCTCATGCCGCACGTCTCCACGGAATCCGATCACTTTAACCCACTCCGGGTTGTTGTTGACGAACTCGCCTGTCGTGGTCGTCCACTCCTTCCCCAGCCCGCCGACGTACAGGTGCTCGTCCTTCACCGCCATCCACTCCGCCTTAAAGCCTGGCAGGTGTTTACAGAGTCACATCAAACACAGGAGACCCACTTACACTACACACATGTTAATCTGCACATCATACAGGAGCAGGAAGTACTACAGGTCAGTCATCAGATCAGATATCCAGTACTTCTCTGACCCAAAGAAGAGTTATGACATGGTTATGAAGGGTTATGAAATAGCTCAGAAGAGGTATGAAGAGTTATGAAGAGTTATGAAGCAGTTATAAAGAGTTATGACATGGTTATGAAGTGTTATGAAGCAGTTATGAAGTGTTATGGCATGGTTATGAAGTTTTGGAAGCTCCTGCTCCTTTCTATACATTTCCGTCTCAGCCTTCCGTTTCCTCACCTCCTGCCCGTTCCTCAGTCCTACGTCTGTGGGAGTAGCTGCTCTTCTAGCTTAAAGCAGAAACCACCCACAGCTCCAGTCCACGTTCCCAGAGTTCTCTCCCCTCCTACAGCCATACAGTCTCTCCTCACACCGCGTCCGTATGGTAAACCACGCTCTGGGCTTTGTTTAGAGGGTAGTGGGGATTTAACCCCCCCCCCCCTCCGATTTGGAGGCTCATGGGCTGTAGGGCAGTCATGGGTTAGAGGTTACGGAAGCAGCCTTGTGACCGGAAGGTCACTGGTTCAACCCCCTGGACTGACAGGACCTAAGTGAAGTGCCCTTGAGCAAGACACCTAACCCCCTAACCACTCTGCTCGTCTGATCAACCGAATAAGGACAATAATCCGGAAACACCAACGTTTTTAATGGATCCCTACTTTTCCATACTGCCTGGAAACCCTGTGTAATGGCATGTACCATGGAGAAGAACATTTCAGGATGTTGGTTCTGCTTTGGATCGTTTCCCTGAGGGTCTGTATGACTGTGAGCGTGAAGTGTGTGAGCTTTAGGGGCCTTTATTATCAGAACTGGTATATAATTTTCAGAACTGGGTCCTCATTAGTGTATAATTACCTGTATCTACAGATCTCTGTGTGTTCTGGTTATCTAGAACCAGCTTCATATCTACATAGGAGCAGCTCGTCCTCCAGCAGAGACTACCAACACCATGTTTCTACAGTCGCCCAGAACAGACACACCACACACTGGCTGTTACACTGAAGCAGCAGCTTCAATTAGGGGGCGCTATAGCACCGACTGGAGGACGTAGACAGAAGGAGAACCCTTGTTGGAATGTTCTACTGTAGAACATATTTATCAGTAGCTCCGCCCATAAAAAGGACAAGCAGGAACCGCAAAGACACACACAGACTCCCCTGATCCCCTCCTACCTTTAGACACGGTGCCGTCTCCATCAGGCAGGATGACCCATGGAACCACCCTGTTGCCCTCGATCCGGAACACCACACCCGTGCGGTCGTCCACGCTGTACAGATGCCCGTTAAAGGCCACCAGGTCAGAGAGTTCCATGCCCCGCCCCTTCTCGGACAGATGGCTCTCCAGCACCACAGTGTCCGGGTCCCACTCCACCGCCACCTTGTCCCCGCTGTCCGACACCAGCAGGTAGCCCGTCTGCATGTAGCTGAACCAGGTGTTGTGGCCTTGTTTGTGTGAGTTCGTGTCCAAGTCTGCGATCACGCCGATGCGGTAGCGGATCCCGTTGGCCGTGCGCTCTGGAGCCGTTAGCGGGTAGGTATCGTTGTAACGCGCCTCATACCATGACCTGGTGTCCCGGTTCAGATGACGTAACCGTGCATCGCTGCTGTGGTGCTGTGAAAAGTGCTGTGCATTGCCTGTGGCACCCCCTACTGTTTGGTGCAGGTACAGCAGCAGGCCTAGAGCTAGCATAGCTACCACTGAGATGGCCCTCCACTTGAAATGGAAGCGGGCGTCGGAGGAGCTGCTGCTGATGGAGGCCAAGGAGGGCAGGCCACGAGTGGAGGTCCGTGTGGAGGTCATGGAGTCATCGGGAGACGAAGCTGTGTGAGGAGAGAGGCAGACCGACATTAGGGGTCAGGAAATAGACGGGGCGGGTGGAGGGGGGAGGGAGAGAGAGATGGAGCGAGAGAGATTACTTTATACACAGGTGCCAGGGCTATCTGTACCTAGGAGAAAGCTGTTTCACCGCGACTATCAGATTTCATGATCCAGACATTCCTGAAATAGGACTCGTAAGGAAGTGCGCTGGTGATGACAGTAAACAGGCCCGTGGCCTCTCTCTCCCAGGACAATATGCTAGTACTGCAATTAGGACTGACACTATATTCACTGATTTACTAGTTATTGATCAACTGATTGATTAATTGATTGACTCAAATATATCTATTAAAATTGATCTTTTCAACACACACACACACACACACACACACACACACACACACACACACTAGGGGGAAGTGAGCACACTTGCCCGGAGCAGTGGCAGCCCTATCCACGGCGCCAAGGGCATAGTTGGGAGTTTGGTGCCTTGCTCAAGGGCACTTCAGTCGTCACTGTCAGTTCAGGGAATCTGGCCAACGACCCTACGGTCACAAGGGTGGTTCCGTAACCTCCAGCCCACGACTGACCCACAGTGATGATGGCACCTCGTGCTGAGAATCCGATTCCAAAAGAGTGGATTCTTCGGTTCCAGCACATCTGGGAATCGGGGTCGACTCGTATCCAGTGACTCCAAGTTGAAATGATTGGAGATGACTCTTTGAGTCAACATTTCCTATATGTCCTGCACCGCAGTTCTCCGTGTTCTTCATGATTTGGGTCGCAATAAGCAAGTACCAGAAACAGCACAAAGACCAAAACCTAGTATCAGTGTTTTCACAGAGTGGTGAAGAGGACGAATCTGAGACCGTTCAAATTCCAGTTCCGCCTTAAATGGCACTGCAGCTACATTCCAGTGCTTCCTGTTTGCGGCTCTAACTTCAAACCGTTCTGCGCATGTCCACCGCAATGAAATCAGACCCACCTGCACCCAAAGAACAGCAGGTTCTTCAGTACAAACTGTGATGACATCCGTGGGTGTGTCAGGTGTTGAGGAAAGAGAAGACAACAATGGCGCCACCCAGTGGTCTGCTGGAGAACCTCTTCTACATCTTCTTATCTCCAGTAGTTGATCCATGCTGCTTCCGGATATAAACCAACATCTGGAATAACAGCCCAAACGCTCGCAGGTCACCTATAAGCTCCGCCATCTTGGTACCACTGCGCCCCCTGTTGGTGACGTTTCCTTTCACATTCCTTTTGCTTCCAATAAAAAATGGTTCCGACTGCTGTAATGTCCGGTTCTTAGTTCCTCGTCCGACTTTCCCCCCAGAGTGTGAAGTAAGCTGAATTCTCATGTGTTCTCTGTGATTAGGACGGTTTAATCTCTGCTGTGTCCCTTTATCACCAACTCCGGAGATGCCTTGGATGAAACTAGGTGCAGTCGAGGAATCGATTTCAGTGGGAGGCGTGGAGGGAGCTCCAGAAAACCTGGAGCGTTGTGGATGACCATGGAATACCAGAGAAGCATTCTGGAACCTTTAAGAAGCTCTGCATGGTTTATGATCGCTCAGTTGCTCAGCTTCGTCCACCACTGGCCACGCCCACACACTGGCCACGCCCACACAGTTCCCAGGTAGGACTGATCAGCGGTCTCTGAGACACGCTTTATCATATTTGTGTTCAGGTTCTGCTGGATCTTTAATATAAACACTCAGTTTTAGTATCGTACAAACCGTTAGGTGTTTTACTTTGTGTTCCCTCAGACTTTAATATTCCGCTTCCTCTCGTTAGCTTTTATCCGTCATTGAATCTACCATGCGGAATTGCGGAACATGCAGGTGAAGAAGAGTAACACGTGCAGCCATAAACCAAACTACAGCAGCACTGAGTGACCGGACTAAGACTTTATATCTTATACCACTTTCATATCCAGGAAGGTCTTTGGAACGTTGGAAAACTGCACTGTGTATTTGTCCTAGTCTGCTTTACTCAGCTCTTCCTTAGGGAATATCTCACTCCCAGCTCTGCAACACCTTAGAGGCTAATTAACTGGGCGTCATCCAATAACTACCAACAGTTACCGCTAACAGGCTAATTACACCATCCTAATGTGAGCTCTCACTGTGTAATTACCGTGTTACTAATGATGCTAAAACACGTCCGACTGTCCAGTGAACTTTACAAACACTAACCTCATTAACTTTCCCAACTGCATCAGCAAAGTGGACAAACAGAGGGATCAAAGTCCAGGAATTCTCCAGCTTTGTACTGCTTGAACTTTAATGGACCCGACTGAACAACACAATACAGTAGGAATGCACTGATTCTGGAATTGTGGGCTGGATCTGAGATTTCACATTCCTTGGTTCCAATAAAAACTGGTGCAAGCGCAGACCGGTTCCCTGAACCAGGGTTCTTTTGTTTGAAAAGGGCTAATGGTGGATCCGAAACATTGAACCGGCCAAATACGAAGCCTTAAAACCAGAAACAAGACTACATCCAAGATTTTCCAAAGAATTCCGACTGCACTAATGGCCGGTTCTCAGTTCCTCAATCCGAGTTCACCCCAGAATGTGAAATAAGCTGAATTCTCATCAGATAACCAAACGCTAACCTCATTGGCTTTCCCAATGGCATCAGTGAAGTGGACAAACCGAGGGATTAAAGTCCAGGAATTCTCCAGCTTTGTACTGCTTAAACGGTACCACCTTACAGATCGGTAATAAGTAGGTAATAATATGGTAATTACACAGTAATAAATTGTATTTAATCAGTAATTAAAGACTAGTTTCCTAGTTGTTATTAAGTAACTCAGATATGGTAGTGAGTGTTCACAAGGCCGTTATGAAACGGTAGAATCGTGGTAACGAGCTGTACGTACCTAAAACTGACCTGCTTATTTTATAGTCCTGTATGTGTGATAGGTGAGCAGAGACGGTCGTGGTCTCACCTGTTCCTGGGTCACAGTGCGTGTCTATAGGTGGGCCTACATGTGAAGTGTAAGACCGTGTTGAACTGGTGTTATGGGCTGATGGAGGTGCAGTAAATAAGAGACAGGATGGAGATAAGTGAGTTTGGATTTTACGGCTTTCGCTGTAATTCCTGCCCGTAACTCACACTGTGTCTGACTGTCTACACACATACCGGGTCAGAAATAAAACAGAACCAATGAATTAGTGTTTTACAGCCCTGATACCGGGTAATTACAGCAGACTGGGTTAATAACTCTAACATCATATATCATATACATGTACTCAGTTATTATTCTCTCTTATTGTTCATTAAGAAATATAAAATAAGGTCATTTTAGGTAAATTAAACTTATTACCACTTTTTAAAATCATTTTATTACTAAATACTGATACAGTGAATATCTCTTCATTTATTAATGACTAGAAGACGTGCATATAATATTTAGGAGACTGGTTACCAGTGTGTGTCTATTACATTACTGCCTTATTACCACTATAACTCCTCACTTATTACACATACAGAACTATAAAATAAGCAGGTCATTTTTAGGTACTTATTACCATTACTTTACCATTTCATAACAGCCTTATTAACACTCACTACCATATCTGATTGACTATTTAATAACAACTAGGAAATTGGTGATTAATTAATGATTAAATAAAATTTGTTACCGTATAATTACCATATTATTACCTACTTATTACTGATCTGTAAAGTAAAGTGGACCCAACTGAACAACACCATACAACAGGAATGCACTGATACTGGAATCATGGAATCTGAGATTTACCGTGTGCATGCCTGCTGATGCATAAACAATTATAAACTCAAACAAACAAACAAAACTAGTTTATAAACAAACAAACAAACAAACAACTACCGGCAAAAGAGTGTGTATCAGTATCAGCGTACAGACTCCCACCTTGGAACCTCCATTAATAAGGTACAGTGTAACTGAGTAATCCTGACAGGATAGTCATACAGGCCTCGGTGTAGGTAAAGGTGAAGCCCTCACCATTCCTGACCCAGGTGTGACCCGGCTCTCCTTACATAACCGGCGTCGGAAGAAAGGAACAGAGGGAGTTTAACAGCTCTCCTGCATTGTACGCGGACGCGGCTGAAAACAATGAACAACTAAAGCCGTAATCCTCAGCTCACACGCCGCCGCCGCCGTTTCCCTGTGACACGGACTCTTCTGTTCCTCCGGATTTAGTTCTTAAACAAGACTCTAAAGTACCCGACCTGCAAGCTGGAAAACTGTTCCTCGGATCTGAGATCTAGGAATTCTGTACTGAAATACAGCTCTGTTTTGGTGTAAACACCACAGAGGTGACCGGAAACTTTGGCTGCCAGTAACTCCAAAGCGGCTCGTCCGTAAACGATCCCATCTCCGCTCTAAGATCAGCCGACTTCCAGATTACTAAATCAGAGCTTCTGAGGAGGCAGCCATCAGAAACAGCCACTAGGGACGAGTGCACCATTTACCCTTCCTCCTCTCCTTCGCTCCTCTCGCCTCCTTTTGCCTTCGGTCCATTCGCGATGCTGTTGCGTGCCTGCTGGGAAGAACAGACTGGCTCCTTCTCCCTCTCCACCTCTCTCTTTCAATCCCTCTCCCTCCCTGTGTCTAGGAAACAGTTAAGCCTTGCAACAGTGACTAAGGTAAATTCCCTCCTCAGCGGTGAACTTTACCTGTACAGAGGTTTGAACTTTCACCTGTTCGGATTATTGATTAGCCTAAGTGCTGAAAAGCCCGGGTGAGCCATACAGGCTCTGCGGTGACAGGACATTTAGGAGACTTCTGTGCCGAAGGGCGGAGGGAAGGCTGAATAAACCCGGAGACAAAGCCGTCACGGCTTGCTCATCAATGCAGTGCATCTAAAGAATGTCAGCCGCAGAGACGGCGTCGTCACAGTAACCTAAACCCACCTCCAGATGAGCTGTGAGCCTCACGCATCATTAAAGGGCTCATATCCCTGTTTTTCTTGAGGTCCCCATATGACATCCTTTCTATGTCCCTCAGAATTAGTTACCGTGCCTTTAAGACTGACATATGTAAATTGTCTTGTTCTGATTGGCTGCCCTGCATTACACCTAAAGGCAGTCTGCAATGCAATGCTCTATGTAACTTCACCATGAATGGGTGGAGCTAAAGTGCTGAGTAGGCAGGTATACATGTATGTAAATCTAAGGGTTCTTGTGACATCACAAAAACAGTGAATTCAAGACATACACACAGCAGAAACAAGAACCCAAACAGGAACCAACTGAACTTAGGGTTCTAACAGTACATTTTCACCTGGTCGAGAAACAGAACCATTATAATCACCACTTTTTTGGTCTTGTTATGCCACTCTAAAGCAGCTAGCTAGGCTAATTAGCTAGCTAGCTAACATGCTCCAATGAACCGATATACAGCTCTAAACACACACACACGTCTACATGTACACAGAACCGTGTGGAGAAACAAACCCAGCTTTTATTTTTCTCTGTCGAGTGTTAATATGAGCAGAACCACTCGTTCTGTAGTCGCTAGCATAAGCGCTAATAGCGTTAGCTTCTCCTAGCTGGTCTCCTGATGTAGTAATGCTCTCTACAGAGTAATAACTCTAAACATATGGATCAGAACATCATCACACCGTCCTAGTTTACACTCTGGAGCTCTTACTGGTGTGTGATAGTGCTGGTGGAACTTCATCTTCATCTGGAGAGTAAAGGATTCACTAAACTGGGATTAGCTTCCGCTGCTAATGTTAGCAAACACGGAGGATCCTCAGTGAGGCTAATACTGCAGCTCTACCTGCTTTAGAGAGCTGGAAAACGGGAATAACGGGAGTAAATCCCTTACATACTCTGGAATATTTAACATTACAGCCTCAAACACACTGTGATCTGTTACTGATGATGTTTTATCTGTTACGATATGAGGATTTATTGTATACAGTGGTATAAACTGAGCTGCTTCCACTCTAACTGGGTGCGGGTTCTCCACCTGGAAGGGTCCTGATTTTGTTCTAAACCTCAACATCATCTACATCAACATCTTCTGTTCTTCCATAGATCAGATTTTTACCAGGACCGAATCAGCTGCTGATTACTCAGAGAGCTAATGGAGCAATCCGACCCAGTAATCAATGAAGACTGAACAATCATTAACCATGTGGAGCCTCTCCAAGATCCCAAAACCCTCCCGCTGGATATGTGTCCATGTAGAAGCTGTGCCTTTTTGTGATTCCATAAAAACAGCCGATCCAAAGCAGCTGCTGAGCGGAACCGTTTATACCCTGTCACTCTTTTATATCTAAACGGGGGATGAAAACTGAGTTTCCATAATATGAATCTTACAGAAATTCCAAAACCCAAAGAATCCAAATGTGGTGTTCACCTGAAATGATCCCTCAGATCCCTCAGATCTCCCAGATCCCTCAGATCTCCCAGATCTCTCAGATCTCTCAGATCTCCCAGATCCCTCAGATCTCCCAGATCCCTCAGATCTCCCAGATCTCCCAGATCTCTCAGATCCCTCAGTCAGATCAGGATTTAATGATGTTTGATGAAACTCCAGATTAATAATCCAGTGTTTATGAACTGAAGGACTGAAGTCAGCATGAACACTCATCTCCCCTCAGATTAGAGGAACAGACCTCAGCTGGAGGTGCGGTAGAGGAGCCTGAACCAGGGCTGGGCGACCCGGCCATGTATTACCGGTACGTGTCTGAGTATCTGGATATCGGCAGCCTGTAAAACACTGAATACAAAATCAGTCTATGTTTATTATTAGTCTTGCACCAAAACGGGACCGGCCGTGATACCGGCACCAAAACCCGGTATCGGTATCAGTGTTATTACTTTTATCGATATCCTAATTCACTCACAATGTGGAAAAACTTCAACACCCATAAAACACTCCAGGTAACGGGGCACGGCGGAACGCCGAGTTTCCTCTTTCACAAAACACAGTAAACAGTCCAGAACCACAACCAGAACCACAACCAGCAGAATACAACAACCCTGAAACCAAAACTGGATTAGGATTGTAATTTAATGTCCTGACAAACGTAACTCAGAGGTTATAACACTGTACCAGCGACCATTAATTACAGTGTTATTACAGGATAATAAACAAACATTCTGAGCTAACCGGACTGAGCTAACCAGACTGAGCTAACCGGACTGAGCTAACCGGACTGAGCTAACCAGACTGAAGTAACTGGACTGAGCTAACCGGACTGAGCTAACTGGACTGACAACAGGACTGAAGTAACTGGACTGAGCTAACCGGACTGAGCTAACTGGACTGACAACAGGACTGACTACCGGACTGAAGTAACCGGACTGAAGTAACCGGATTGACAACCAAACTGAAGTAACTGGACTGAGGTAGCTTGACTGACAACTGGACTGAAGTAACCGGACTGACAGCCAGACTGAGGTAACCGGACTGATGACCGGACTGAGGTAACCAGACTGACAATCGGACTGAGGTAACTGGACTGAGGTAGCCGGTCAGACAACTGGACTGAGCTAACCGTACAGACAACTGGACTGAGCTAACTGGACTGAGCTAACCGGACTAAAGTAACCGGACTGAGGTAGCTGGACTGACAACCGGACTGAAGTAACCGGACTGAAGTAACTGGACCGACAACCGGCTTGAGGTAACCGGACTGACAACTGAACCCACAAAAGGACTGAGGTACCCGGACTGACAACCGGACTGAGGTACTCGGACTGAAGAAGCTGGACTGACAACTGGACCCACAACAGGACTAACAAACGGACTACTAAGCTAACCGGGCTGAGCTAACGAAACTGACAACCGGACAGAGCCAACTGGGTTGAGCTAACTAGACTGAGGTGACCGGGTTGAGCTAACCGGGTTGAGCTAACTCAGCTAACAGGGTTTTAAAGCTTCTGAGGAAAAAGAGAGTTCTAGTTAAAGAACGCGGTACGTACAGGACAGGTTCCGTCTCCGGTGTGGGCTGTGTGGTGAAGGTCTTCAGGAAGTCTGAAGCTCTGAACTCTTATCTTCCCCTCTCCATCTCCCACATACCGCCCGGTCAGCCGGAGTTCCCTCAACATCTCCCCGCGGTGTCGCTCTACAACCCACCCGGATTCGGGCAGGCCCCGCCTCCTGCGCTGCGATTGGCTGACGGGTCAAACTCACAAGCAGCGCGTGCAGGAGGAAAGACACGAAGAAACAAAGAAATATCTGAAAACAAACATAAACAAACCCTAAAACCCTAATCCTAATCCTAATCCTAATCCGGACCGAATTATTAACCACTGTGGAGTAAAGCGGAATTTAACAATGAGTTAAAATAATAAAACAGATCAAACACTGAACTCTGTAAATCTCTATTTAAACATTAAATCGTTTAATTAAATATTTAAGTTATTTTCTTTTAGCCGTTTATTTATATACCCGTTTATTTATATAATAACTGCTTCTGAGTATGAACTAACCTGTCAGGGGGCGGGGTTTATCTGAATACGGGTGGGAAAACAAGATAGCGGCCTTTCGAACGCGCAGGAAAACTGCCAACTCACCGGGTCACGTGACGCCCGCGTGTAATATGACACCCGACCTTCACGTTCAGGTCTTAGTGCTCACTTAGATTAGATTACGCTTCACCTGTGTACGCAATTCCACTGTAATTTCTAATCTGATCACTTTGTGTGTGAAGCGCTGTTAGACTGTTTAGACTCACCTCACCTGTGAGCAAGCAGCAATCCGTATCCCATCAGTCTGTTGGCTTATTTGTTTATTTATTCATTTATATGATTACATGTGGTTTATTTTAGTTATACTGGTCATATTACATTATTAATTACTTTACTGGAACTATAAACTCCTTTTCTATCTCACAAGCGACACAGACGAACTATATTTGTTCCTGCAGAGTTGATCACTGTACTGGCCCTCTTACAGGAGAGTTGATCACTGTACTGGCCCTCTTACAGGAGAGTTGATCACTGTACTGGCCCTCTTACAGGAGAGTTGATCACTGTAATGGTCCTCTTACAGGAGAGTTGATCACTGTAATGGTCCTCTTACAGGAGAGTTGATCACTGTAATGGTCCTCTTGCAGCAGAGTTGATTACTGTAATGAACTCTTACAGCAGAGTCGATCACTGTAATCAACTCTTACAGCAGAGTCGATCACTGTAATCAACTCTTACAGCAGAGTTGATCACTGTAATCAACTCTTACAGCAGAGTTGATCACTGTAATGAACTCTTACAGCAGAGTCGATCACTGTAATGAACTCTTACAGCAGAGTCGATCACTGTACTGGCCCTCTTACAGGAGAGTCGATCACTGTACTGGCCCTCTTACAGGAGAGTCGATCACTGTAATGGTCCTCTTACAGCAGAGTCGATCACTGTAATGGTCCTCTTACAGGAGAGTCGATCACTGTAATGGTCCTCTTACAGCAGAGTCGATCACTGTAATGCACTCTTACAGCAGAGTCGATCACTGTAATGAACTCTTACAGCAGAGTCGATCACTGTAATGAACTCTTACAGCATGTCTCTCTCTAACTCAGTGTTTGACTAAGTCTCTGGTGTTTATACTCTGTGTCCTGTATTACTGTTCAGCATTATCACCCACCTGTAAAGCAGTTTGAGCTGCCACTGCTATGAAAACGTGCTCAATAAATAAAGATATTATTATTATTATTATTATTATTATTATTATTATTCAGAATTAGTTTTTACATTATTTTTGTTGCTTCTTTGTTTACAAACACTGCGCTGCACTTTCATGTCTGGAAGGTGTTGTAGAAATACATTTATGAACATTCTATAACTGCATATAACATGGTTATTAATGTTACTGTTAGTGGGAAACACTGTCTATAAGCAGGCAGCATGCACAGCCAGATCAGTGTAGGTTAGCTCCTAAACGGGGACACAGAGGCTTTGTTGTTGTAGTGGACAATGAGTCCACTGACGAGGGCCACATGCGAGGGACGCTATTAGGAGCCTTGTATTGTTCCCTGCAGTGACATAAACACCACGGAGTAAACAGAAAGGCGTTGTGTCCCGTCCATGAGCACTTTATTACCGTATTACTGCTGACATTGGTAAACGTTAGACCCGTAGATCGCGGCCAGGCCGGCCCTCCGAAATCTGAAGTAGTAAAAATAAACTGTGCCGTAACTAGCAACACATTTCTACAGTGCAAGAACATCTGAGGAGGATATCTGAGCAGGTCAGACACCAGCACGGTTAATCTAGCTACGCACAACAAATCACAGAGTGCTGCTACATTCATGAGTGACCGCTACATGATCTGACCCCTGCAGTAGATACGCTATGAATCGTCGTACATGAGAAAGTGTTCAAGTGGACGGGTTCACAGTGATGCAATCACAGCCGTAACAAACTGGACACAAGACGAGCTCACATCAAACACGGAGGCCTCGGTGCCGGGCGGAATGGGGGCGACGTGAAAACCGCCCGTAACAGGATTTAACCCCTTATAACATAAACAGATTCCTTCCACTGATCCACCGTCCGATCATGGTACAGAAGAAGACATCAGGTGAGACGACACCATCTGATTTCAGTGGGGTGGGGGTGCGGGTGGGGGTTTGACTGGGGGAGGGTGGGGTGGCAGACAAAGGCTGTGATAAAGAGGTGTAGTCTCTGATGATCTGATGACCGGTGACGTCTCCTTAGCTCCTGCCCATCATCTTCAGCAGCAGCTGTGAACAAGCAGGTGATGTAATAAGCCTTAATTAACACATTAATGACCTTTTAATGAAGGGTCTAACAATTAGCATTCCCAATTTAGCATGTTAGAATCCATTAGCATCATATTCATTACAGTGGGCAGAATAAGAATCTTCTGGAACATGAAAACAAACATAAACAGATCACCTTCAGTCTAAACTAAGACCCACACAGTCATCTGCTCCAGTGTTCCTCAGCCCTGCTCCTGCAGGCTCCCTGCCCCCACCCTCACCTGACTCAACTTACCAGCTCATTAACAAGCCCTTTCAGAGCTGCAGGGGGGCTAAAGCAGGGAGTCCACTAACATGTGCAGGGCGGGGTTCCCCCAGGACCAGGGCTCGGGAACGCTGATCTAATGGAGCTGTGCTGGGATCTGCTTTCATTGCTTCTTAAAGGAATTGAGGCAGATCACCATGTGGTAGGTCTAGGGATGGTCAGACCCCGGAGTTGTGGGCTGATGCTGCAGCTGACGCATAAATAAGACGCAGACAATGAGTTTACATGCACTTAATAATGCGATAGAAAAATTATAAATAGAAATTATTAGAAAAATCAGGATTATTAGATAATAATAATAAAAAAATTAAAATAATAATAATAATGTTGTTTGTTATTATTATTATAGTAGTAGTGCAGTAGTAGTGGAGGAGGCGGTAAGGGGGCGGAGCATGAGGCTTGTTTACCTGTGCACCAGCTGGTTTATAAGAGGAAACGGCGTTCAGGTGTGCCTATGCAGCGTTTTATGAACCTGATTATTCTGTTTGTTGTTATTTATTACCTGGTCTTTGTGCGTACACACACGTCCTCTCCTGAATCCATGCAGACTCTATAAAGGAGTTCCTGTTTTTTCCACTTATGAAATAAGGTCTGTATTTTCATATGCAGCTGCTTACACGTCTCTACACACACCTTACAGATGCTTACACACCCTCTATTTCATCTCACAGCGACTGTACGCACCCTTCTCCTCACTCAGTAATAGGGACACAACGCTCCAACTGTTTTACGTTCTGATACTGACATAAGCCTGATACCGAACCCATACTAGTGTTGGGTAATAAACCGTGTACTTCACCGTGTGGGAGGGACTTGAGGCATCAGGACTGACTTAAACACTACAGGACTGGAAAACAGAATCTCTCCATATGACTCTCTGACTCGCTCCATGCCGTTGTTCCAGTCTGTAAGTCTACCAGCACGCTGCACACGCCCTGCTTACGTATGACACAGCACACGTCACAAACTAATGAAAGTGAACGGATCCGTCCCATGGACTGCCGAATTATCCGCTACCTGATCCGGCTAATTCAGTTAATATCAGGACCGATATCCGATCCTCATATCAGGTCACTGCATCCCTACCCAGTACTCGTCTCTGAGGTCGCGGTGAATACGGATGTGATACCATGAGACTGTGATTGTATTCATAGCACCATGTCAAGCAACGTCAAGTTTGCTACAACACCAGAACTGCTTTTGGTGCTATACAGAACCACGTTCTCATCGATGAAGGACCGCTTCACTGTGTGAAAAGCATGCAAATGGTTCTATATAGAACCACTGCCTTAACTAAAGAACCCCTGGAGAACCATGTCGCTTTAATGATGTATGTAACATTCACTCACATCGTCACAGTGAGGCTCTCACCTGTGTGAGGAGGTAATCTTCGTCAACAAGCTGCTCGATGATGTCGAAATGATCCGTGTTCGGAACGTCTTCTAATGTGACCTTGAGTCCGGAAGCTTCCAAAGACTGTAAGACAGACAGACAGACAGACATGAGTTCCAGTTTAAACCAGCTGCTGATCATGTGTTCTGCCAGCGCAGCGTTTGCCTCACTTTGAAATAGTCTTGGGACTGCTTCCGGAACTCCGGGGAGTCGTTCTGCGCTACAGCCACGACGACCTCGCAGCCGGATGATGAAGCCTTCAGCTGTGGGACCAGCCGGCTGGGACTGTTCCTGAGGGCCACCTCCCTGCAGCGGGACAACAGAGTGAGACCAAACGGCGCGATGCAGATCACAATAAAGACAATGCAGCTAGCAGCAGTTCTCCAGACGGAGCATTAGCATCACTACTCCACCCGGAGCCTGTTTCTGAGTCACAGTGCATGCGGTACTGTAGTGCAGAGCGAGCGTGTTCTCATACTCAGTCATCTTCAGGGGCTCGTTCACATAGGTGGACAGGATGGGCAGCAGGTCATAAATGCCGCTAACGAGGAACGCTCCTAGAACAGGGAGCAGATACAGTCAGGGCAGAGCAATGTACAAGAAGATGAGCTGGTTTTTAAAGATGCTCCGTGTTTTTGTTTCCTGTTTGTGTTATTAAAGTTTAATAAGCTAGGTCTGTGCACATGTTCTGATGGTCAATTTACATTTGTAAATAAGTTACACATTTTAATACACAGCAGTGTTTATTTTAATATAAGTATTTATTATATTATTATATTATTGTTTATTTATTGTTATTTACATTCCGTATACAAAGAAAACACATTTTATGTTTGATGTTTTATTTTATCCTCAGCAAATAAACTGAACCTGTGCACTAAAGTGTAAGTGTGTTCTCTGTAGAGGACGTGAACTTATTTACATTTAGAAACTCCACTAAATATGTCACGGTAGCTTCAAACTAGCCCGCGACTGTGAACTTCTTAAAAGGCCAAATCATCTTCTCATCCAGCAAAACATCCGGAAACGCCGTGATCATTTTTGATTCTAAAGGTCACTGGATATTTCATGTGTTAATAAGATCTACAGAGCTCCAATTACAAACGACCCAGATCAGTTTCAATCACTTGATATATTTACAAACACAAATTATACCATTTATAAACAAAGGCCAGCTTATTTGAGCATGCATGTGCACACGACACACAGGTTTCATCCTGGAGAGCTTCCTGAATGAGGTGTGATACAGGACAGCCAATCAGAACAGAGGTCATTTACATATATCAGTCTTAAAGGCACAGTAACAAAAACAGCCTGATTAATTCTCAGGGCATATCGGAGGTGATGCGTCACACCACGTAGCATCACATGGCATCACTGCTATTGCTATCGGCAGGTAGAGCTGATAAACTCCAGGTTCAGGTTCAGGTTGATCTCTTCTCTCTGCTGGCGTAAAGTGAGTGTAAAGTGTTCAGCAGCTCTGATCACGCTCGGTATCAGTTACTACCTCTACACAGACTGAGCTAACAGACCGTTAGCATTAGCCTGTGTATCTAAAAGACTGGCTGCCTCTCTCTGTGTACATTTCAGCTACGTGATCTACTGGGATCTACTGAGGCGCAGAAGATCTACTAGCTTTCTGTGTCTCGATGTGTCTTAATCTGAATGTAGTGATGGTGAACTGCTGGGTGGGGGCGCTGTGACACTGGGGAATTGCATGTACCTCCTTTAGAAACAATGGCTGCAAACTTTTTGGATGCTGCATGTGCAGTACGGTGCATCCGGTGTGTGGTGGCCCTCAGGGGCATGTAACCTGAATTTTAGACATAAAACCATATAAACGATAAAAGTGGACCTAATATAAGAGAAAGCAGGGTATGGGCCCTTTAACCCCTTTAACCCCCCCAACGTTTTATTACATACTTCCATAATCTCACTTGTGGTTTCTGAATTATAATCTGAGTATATAATTTTAATAAACTTATAAGTCATTTTGCTGAGCTGAGCTGATATGACGGTGACACAGCAAGCACAAGCATGCTGTACAGTCCTCACAGCACTGTTACTCAAACTGCAACACACACACACAAACCTTTGATCTGAGGTGTCACGCTGTACTCTGACCAATCAGTGGACAGAACCATGGCTGCCAGGTGTGCACCAGCAGAATGACCACACAGGTACAGCCCGCTGTGGAGAGGCAGAGAGTTGATCAGCAGAGTGAACATGCCGATCCAAGCAGGAGCCCACACCACCGAGGGGACGTACCTGATATGAGAATACTGCTGAATGACGGCCACCACACTTCTGCGCACCTGAGCAACCATCAGATCCATATTACCTGCACAGGGAAGAGAGGAGGTGAAGTCAGATCTAACAGCGTGGAGCAATAACAGCTGGCCAAAGCTCTTTCTGCCCCGCTCCCACCAGCCGGCCGTACCTTTGGGGGCTATGCTATATCCAACGGCGACCACCACAACCCCTTTCTGGACCAGCGGGACGGCCATGAAACCGGACTCCTCCTTGCTGTAGGATAAGAGTGTGTACTGTTATATTCCAGACAGCGTGAGAGGAGGTGTGTGATCCTTATTTAATGTTTAATGCCCAGAGTGAAGCAAACACTGTCAAACAGCAGCTGGTGAGCGGGGATACATGAGCATGGAGGAAAACCATACGTGCTGTAATCAGAATTCCAAATTTTAGAATTCAGAATTTCAGAATTTGCACACTGAGGAATTTGATCTCTGGATTTAACCAATACACACACACTAGTGAGCATATATATGCCCGGAGCGGTAACAGCCCTATCCACGGTGCCCAGGGAGAAGTTGGGGGTTAGGTGACCCTTCTGGTCACAAGGTTGGAGGCTATAAGACATATAAGGCACTGTATGAGAAACTGTTTCGAGTCTCACTTAGCTTCACTCTAGCAAGCCATACAGGAAAGACCAGGGGAAACAGGACAATCAGGCAACCTCCTGTGGGCGCCGGTCAGTCCTGCCCCGCCAGCTCCACAGTCAGCAGTGGAAATTTGACTCAAACTGAGTTTTATTCTTTGGACTGGACCTGATATTCTCCCCAATCTCCCCATATCCAGCTAAAATGTATTCTGGTACACAAGCTGATTACTTTTGGGTTATTAATCTTAGTACAGTGATAAACTGGATGAATACTAATAACCCCACCAGGCAGCGGGCTCAGGGACGCAGGAATTGTGTGCGAGTGGAGGAGGGACCAGGCTAAGGGGGCTCCAGCACCCCCTGGTTTCAGAACTGGAACTACATCATGCAAACTGATGGGGGGAGGGAGAGGGGCCACCTAGAAAGAGGCCAGTTATGCTCTCTTGGACCCACAGATGACTGCAGCGTCGCCTGTAGGGATCAAAATCTCGGCCAGTGCTTCGACAGACGCAGCACTCAGAAGCTCTTGAATGTGTTCCATGATAACTCACAGGCTAGAATCTCTCCAACCACTTACCTGAGGAACTGCCAGTAGCCCCCATGGAGGTAGATCACAAGAGGCACATCTGGAACACAGGACAGATCCACTACTGAGTCACCTGAACTGGCAGAGCACTTTCACCATGTTCTCCAAATACACCAGAACATCAGATCACATTATGGTAAGCGAACGTGAATCAGACACAGTGCGTTTTCCTTCCGCCTCGTGACGGATTTCTGGGTGAAAGATGGGGTTGGTGGGAGGGGAAACGTGGGAGGGGGGGTGTATTTTTCCCCACCTACTGGTGCACAAAAAATAGAAATGCGAAACAGACATACAAGGTTTGATGTTCAGACACTGACGATATGCAGAAATCGAGCAGTGAGCCTGAGGGCAAGTGCACCTGGGACCAGAGACTAGGATCTACCTGGGGAAGAGCTGTCAGGCACATAAACGTCCAGCTTCTCCCCTTCTCCATCTCCATACGGGATATCCAGGAGCGTCTGAGCAACAGCACGAGCCTTCTCTGTACCTAAACACACAAGAGGTGAAGCTTCTCACTTACTGCCTTAACCAAGACAGTAAACACATTAACGCTATACAGGCTGTCACAGGCACGGTGAAGGGGAACTACACCAAATTTTAGAATTTATCCATAATTAAAACTTTGAGCTGGTGTGAAACGCTTGGTTCTAGATAACATCAGATCTGCACACAGTGGTGGTGAAGGTGACCAGACGTCCCCCTCTAAAAGCTCCCTCACAGAAAGTTCCTACATGAGGTGGTTCTGAATTCATGGTGGAGGGATACATGCTGCAGGGTGCTGTGAGGTCAAATAGTCCCCCAAAGAAACTTAGTATTTCCAGGTTTTCCAGATTTTCATCATCAACATTCCATATACACTCAGAAGACACGTGTAGGTTCACTGGTGGTTTAGATAGTCAATAAAGTGTCTATATGTGGGTTCTAGACATGGAGAACCCTGGTTCCCATCACCACCACTGTACAGAACATCTGAACCATCTCACACCAAACCCACTCAATCACTCTGTTTACACCGCACACCAAACCCACTCTCAATCACTCTGTTTACACCGCACACCAAACCCACTCTCAATCGCTCTGTTTACACCGCACACCAAACCCGCTCTCAATCACGCTGTACACACCTCACACCAAACCCACTCTCAGCCTCAACCTCACACACTCAATTACTCAGCAATTCTGAAATTCTGGTGGAGCTCCCCTTTAAGCACTGCTATTTAAAGCCCCTTCCTAACCCTGCCCTGGTTTAGAGAAGGCTTTACTGAACACGGAGCTGCTTAAAGGTGCTAAAGCAGAGCTCACTGTACAGGATCCATATGATGAATCACCAGGAGGGTCAGCGATCAGACCATAACAGTGCAGAAGAGCTCGAGCAGAGCAGGTGCAGCTGTGATCTATGACATCACCGAGTACTAACATCACCACCAACCTGATTTGAGCGCAGCAACATGGGCTTTAATCACGTCGTCGGCGGCCATTCTGTGGGACCACTGGCTGGGGGAGTACTGCTTCTCCAGCTCCTATCAAACAGCACCGTGATCTGTGGTCACTCGGTCAGCCATGAGAGAGCCGTGACCGGCGAGGGGCGAAGAGCGCCCTCTGCCAGCGGTCTTCCCAATAGCAGGCACACGTTCAAACAGGGGCTGCGTCCCAAATCACACACCACAAACTCCCGCCCTACGAAGAAGCCCAAAGGAGTGATATCCCCAGTGCCTGACATGTAACAGCGCCTGTTACTCTGGACATGTATAAATACCCACTTCATTAGCAGGTACTATGTGGGTGGTGGATCATTCTCAGCACTGCAGTGACACTGACGTGGTGGTGGTGTGTTAGTGTGTGTGGTGCTGGTGCTGGTGTGAGTGGATCAGACACAGCAGTGCTGCTGGAGTGTTTAAACACTGTGTCCACTCACTGTCCACTCTATTAGACACTCCTACCTTGCTGGTCCACCTTGTAGATGGACAGTCAGAGACGATAGCTCATCTGCTGCTGCACAGTGCAGTGTTGGTCATCCTCTAGTCCTTCATCAGGGGTCACAGGACGCTGCCCACAGGACGCTGTTGTGCTGGATAGTTTTGGTTGGTGGACAATTCTCAGTCCAGCAGTGATACTGAGGTGTCCAGCAGCACTGCTGTGTCTGATAGCTAGCTTAATTGTTAGCTGAAGGCTGTGTGTATGTGGCTGGGGAGCTGTGTTGTGCTGGACTGTGGGGCTGTTTAGCAGGGTGGTGGTCAGTGTTGGTCCTGTCCTGAGGATATGGAGTGAGTCATGGTATCCAAACAATTCCAATAAATAAATAAATAAATAAATAAATAAATAAAACACATGGGCCGTGTCCGAAACTGAGGGCCGCTGTCCTGCTGCCCTTGCTGTGTCACAAGCCAGAGTCTTAGAAGGCAGCAGTCTTCCCTGTGTCAGTGCTCATGTTATTAGATTAGAGTCAGACAGGCTGGAGGCCTTGACGCCTTCATTACCGACACAGCACTAGTGTTCGGCCTGACGTCACAGCGGACACCACCTGTATGCTGCTGAACAGCTCAGCACTCCGATAACATATCAATCTGTCAGTCCCCAGTCAGTTCACAGTGCAGCAAACACTTCACAGTGAATAGTGAACGAGTCGAGGACTGAGTCATTGTGAACACAGCACGGCTAAGCTGGAGAAGTGAACAGGAAGGAAACCGCAGCAGGTCTTTCACTTTCAGGAGCCGAGCTGGTTAAACGCCTTACAGAGCTTCACCGACAGCAACAAAACTCGATCAACAAGTGAAACGAGTACTCACATCTTTCCTCATGGTCCTCCAGTCAGACATGGTGGCAGCGCTGAGCTCCAGCAGAGAAGACTGCTCAGGACCTTCAACGCTCCGAGATTGACTGAACAAACAGCTCACAGCCAATCAGAGCTGCTTCTCCTTCACTCTCGGCAAAAACACACAGTCAATCATAAACCTCAGAGGACTCTGATCTGCTTTTGGGAAGTTTGGTTTACTTAGTGCTTCAGTTCTGAACTTTATTACTGCCTCAAAGGGGAAGTCCACCAAAGTTCTCTGTAATTCAGTGGAAACCATATAACAGAGTGATTCAGGGTAATTACAGTATTCTGTACATGCAGTACACAGTAAATACCGGAGTAGTATGTGGTATACAGTATATACTGGAGCATAAATATTGTACATACTGAATATATGTACACTCATTATCAAAGTAACAGCTGCCCCCAGAAGGAGGTGTGGGATTGCAGGTGTGTTGGGAAGGAAGATAAAGGTTACCAGGATCAATAACTGATAAATTTAGACTGATATGGTCAATATTTATTGAGCTACACATACAGAAGTCTGTCTCTCAGTATGGCGTCGGGCCGCCGCGTTTGCTAACCCAACACGCCAGACGTCTCGGCATGGAGCTGTAGAGGTTCCTAATGGTGTCCTGTGATAATCCATCCCATGCAGCTTGAATATCCTCACACAGTTCCTGCAGATGGTGCGGTAGGGGTGGAGGTGGAGTGACACCAGGCCTTCTGGACGTGTGACAACAAACTGTTCATCTTGGTTCTGACCACGGTGCCTCCACACACGGATTCTTCGTTGGTCGTCTCCACCAAGACTAAAGCGGGACTCGTCACTGAAGATGACCCGCTGCCGTTCTGAGTCACTCCATGACAGTCTGGTACGACACCATTGCAGTCTTTGGTGACGGTGACGTGGTGTTAAGGACAGTCGTGGTAACGGTCTGTGTGCATGTAGTCCTGCGTGGTGCAGCCGTCTGCCAATGGTGCTGCACTAACAGGATGACTCGTGGAGGACATCACTGCTCGCTGGATGTCTGTAATCGTGGCTGTTGGGTCAGTCAGGTACAGAGATAAGACCCGTCCTTGCTTACGTCATGTGTGGCCGAGTGTGAAACTTGGATCATTGGCATGTCTCACCATGTTAAACCTGGGTGCAGCTGTTTGAGCAGCTATTCTGTTGATGATGTATATATGTAAAGGGATGTGTTGAGATTTCCTGGACTGTCTGTTGGGTGGTCCCTGTTAATTCTGGGCGGATTGTCTTTTTACTGAATATATAAACCAGAATAAACAGATTTGCATATTATTTTCTCAGACTGACTCGGATTTGTTTTGCAGTACTGTATATAAATTACAGCTGACTTCTTCAGATTTTGGGCGGGGTTAAGCACTGTTGTTTGGGTGGACCCTTTTTGATAGGATCTGGCAACTCTGTTGGCGGGACATTTTGAAGCAGAGCCGGAGACAGAGCTGACGGAGCGGGTCTTCGGATACTTCTATTAGGTCTTCGGTTTATAGTGTTTTGTTTTAGGTCACGTCTAGATGGACTGTTTAAACGTACCCAAGATTTTGCCCAACTCCCCCAGAAAGACGAGGGGTCAAATCCAGGTAATACTAACTCACTGTTTACTAGCTAATTAGCATAACAGCTAACTGACCCTCACAGTTCATATATAACATGGGCTACTTTATCTTAGAACATGCATTATTTACAGAGTTACTGCAGAGTTACTATGGTCTGAAAACTTAATTTTGTGCTATTTATTTATATTTATTTTATTGAATTTATTGAGTTTATTTTGCCGGCTTGTATTTTGTAGAAGCTAGTGTATGCTACGTTAGCTAAGCTACTTCCTTTGTGTTCCAGGTGATTTTTGGGCCAATGTTTTCAGGGAAAAGGTGAGTTTTCTCTTCGTACTGAGCTGTTTTGGTCTGTCAGACCTGTGAACTTGTAAAAGTGGTACTTTAATATCGGGTTTCCAGCTGAAAAACCGCGTTAGCGGACACAAAGCGACAGCTGCCCCCCAAAACGCGCCAAATCTGCAGCTGCGTAAACAGGCTAGCTCACCCTGACAGTCACAGGCTGATAAAGGTCCTCCTGATCACATGGACTAAAGACTCGAATAGAGCTCAAACTGGGTCATTTACACACCATCAGGACCGAGTTCCCCACAGAACAGCAGTGGAGCCTCAGCAGGTCCAGCAGCTCTCTCTGCTGGTTTCTGCACAGGAGCTGAACAGAACAGAACAGAACAGAACCCTTTTATTATCATTGTACTTGCATACAACGAAATGTACTGCGACACTGTCCAGGCAGAAACGATGAAAATATAGAATATACAGAGTTAAGATATTTACATATGAACTCCGGTCCAGCCCTGGAGAGAGCTGTGAGCTTCAGCAGAGCAGCCCAGATGTTCCAGCAAGTGAACCGATGGGGATTAAAACAGGAGGGAAATATGAATAATAAATGTATTATGAGAGGAAAAAACAGATTTCCTTAAAAAAGCACTGCATGAGGTATTTAAATCCATCAGCAGTGTTTGCATAAGGACATTTAAGAAACACCTATATTTATATAAACTCATTTATTTAAACTAAAACATTCAGAAATAACTGCAGTTATATTTGTGTTATGCTAAATCAGCTGGATGTATTCCAAATGTACCTTTTATAAATGGATGCTGGCCTCAATAAATGTATGTATATAACAGGTGTGTGTGTGTGTGTGTGTGTGTGTGTGTGTATAACAGAGGTATATGAAGTCTATTTAACTACCATATTTGTACATCTCTCGGATCATAAATATCATGTATATAATAATAATAATAATAATAATATTATTATTATTATTATTATTATTATTATTATTATTATTGTTGTGTATTTATAGAGCACCTTTCATACTGTTGGCAGCTCAGAGTGCTTTACAGACAGTTGACATCAGTAATAGAGAGGAATACTACTATATATACACGGCCTGGCCAAAAAGGTCCCACACTCTAATATTTGGTTGGTCCGCCTTTAGCTTTGATCACGGCCCGCATTCGCTGTGGCATCGTTTCCACAAGTTTCTGTAGTGTCACAACATTTATTTGTGCCAGAGCTGCATTAATTTCTCCCCAAGATCTGGTACCGATGATGGGAGATTTGGACCACTGCACAAAGTCTTCTCCAGCACATCCCAAAGACTCCCAACGGGGTTCGGTTCTGGCCTTCCATGTGTGAAATGATGTCTCATGCTCCCTGAACCGCTCTTTCACAATCTGAGCCTGATTGTCATCTTGGAATATGGCTGTGCCATCAGGGAAGAAGAAATCCATTGCTGGAATAACCAGGTGGTTATTCCATACTTAAATACCGTATCGCTAAAGTTCGGCCGCTTCGTCTCAGCGAGATGCAGAGAAGGTTGTTGATGCGTTTGTTACAAGCAGTATTGATTACTGTAACGCTCTCCTTGTTAACAGTGGAAGGACGGTGGGAACATCATCATCAGCTGTGTAGCCTTAGGAAAACCACTTGTCAGGGAGGCTAACCGGCAAACACGGCTTCAATCAGCTAAAGAGACTGCATAAAGATTGGACTCTGGAGAGAGAGGGGGAGAGAGAGGGGGAGAGAGAGGGAGAGAGAGAGGGAACATAAACAGAGAGACGTTCTGTGAAGTAAGTAGGTTCTAGATTATTTGGAGCCTTGTAGACCAGCAGCAGAACTTTAAAGTCTGTTCTAGTAGATACAGGTAGCCAGTGCAGCTCAGAACAGGAGGGATATGAGCTCTGTGTTTAGGGTCTGTTAGGATCCGAGCTGCCGCGTTCTGCATGAGCTGCAGGGGATAGACGGTTCTCTTAGGAACCCAGTAAGGAGAACATTACAGTAATCAATACTGCTTGTAACTTGTCGCTCTGAGACAGAACAGGCGGAACGTTAGCGATACAGTATTTCATAAATGATAAAAAGCCGTTTTAGTGACCGAGCTGACATGCAGGATAAACTGAGCTCAGAGTCGAAGACCACGCCCAGGTTCCGTACCTCAGGTTTTATATTAGTACCTGAAGAACCGAGTTTGTCATAAAGCACAGTTCTCTGAGTTTTAGTACCGAGAATCAGTATTTCAGTTTTTTCTTCATTTAGCTGTAGAAGATTCCACTGAGAAACATGTGGTACATATAAAAATTCCATATTCCAGTAAAAGTCACTGCGTTAATAATTAATAATAATAATAATAATAATATTAATAATATCTTACCTGTGAATCCGACTGATGTTTGGCTCTTCCTCCAAAACTCTGCGACAGCACCGAACTGATGCGGAGAGTGCGGCGCTTCCAGATCGCGCAGTACAGCTGTCTGCTGATAAAGTACTCCAAGGACACTCGCTACTCCGACACGGGAATGGCCACGCACGACAAGTAAGGCAGCTCCAGCTGGAGACACACACACACACACACACACACACACACACACACACGTATCTATGGCAGCATATTCCAGACTCTATTCAAATTGTAGGCAAATCTGAAAATGGTCCAGTGGTATGTATGTGTACGCTCTGTGTACGATGTCGGAGTTCATTTAGTCCAGCGAAGTCTCTGTTTTTAATTTTCCTCATCTCCGTGTTCTGATTTGGACATAATCAGATGTTGGTTGTATTTGTATTTTCATAGTCAGTGAGGCCTCCTGTCAATCAGATGCTGAGGGTGGGGTTTTGGGAGGGACTCTTTAGAGCAGGTTTCGAGTCTGAACTTTGGTGGTTCTGTAGCTTTAGCAACCACTGCTAGTGACACTGAACAGTAGCTAACCAGACCGAGCAGAATTCCGAAGTGATTCTGTATGGAAGTGATTGTTGACAGATTAAAGGGCTCATGGCTGTAACCAGCTTCAGAAGACTTGGGGGACTTGGACGGGCAGCGACGGACATTGGTATTAAGTGTTTCTAAGCCCTGCTGCGGGAGGAGCTTAACCATACGGTGATTTTGGAAAACCACGGCCCCCAGACTCACTGACGGTCCCTGATTTATCTGTAACAGGTGTGTTAAAGCCCCGCGTCAGTGCTCCAGTCACAGGGTCACGAACATGAGTGTCTCTCTTAAGCCTCGATGCACTGAGCGGTTTTAGAAACCTTGTTCTTTGATGGCTCATGCTGTATGTTTCAGTTACCTGTGACTCATATACTCACTGCCTCACAGCGCTGTGTCCCACATGACGAGCCAGCTCTGTCTACAACTTCCACAAATGCTGCTTCATTCAAAGCTGATGTGTATCTGACCCCCGAGTCCTGCCTAAATCTCAGATGACATGGTGCACCCTACAGAAATAGCCATTTGGGATTCAGACATGGGTGCACAGAGTCATACTGGACTAATGGAGCCCTGTCTCTCCTGAGAGGTACGGTGTTACAGAGGGCTCGATATAGGAAGGAGGGGGTGTTTCGTTTATGTGATCAGCTGTGTAGGAACAGCAGCAGTGTGAAATTTGCTCAAACTGATAAGTGGCCGAAGTTTCTCATTGGTCAGGAATCACTTCCACACAAATCGTCCCTCAAACAGCCGTTGACTAAGTGCGGTGGCTTTGATAAGCAGGATATTAAAGAATCCAGCCCTGTGGGCCGGTTATGACATCACCAACACGGGTGTTTGTGCAGACACGAGCTCAAGAATCAGTTCCACACTGAAATCTCTCGAATGTTTGAATGTCAGTAGCGCTGGACACTAAACCTCCAAAACCGCTGCAGTTCAGACTCGTCACTTCCTCTTAAAACACCCGGCTCGAAAAACACCAAACCTTCCGAAATCCCGCCCGCAGAGTTCAAGTGACAGGAAGACACACGCACAGTGAACAAAGTGCAAACGCAAACAGGATCTCTTTCATTGTAGGAGTGCACGGTGCGCCACCACGTGGAAATGAATGGAACTTAAATATCACAGCACTTTGCGTATCTAACAGCACCATACCCAGAGATGCAAATACACACGCTGAAGACTGATAACACTTTATTGATCCCGAAGGAAATTACAGAATAATTTAATAATTATTTTAATTTAAATACACAATTTAACCGGCATTTTCAAATTTGCTCAGGATACGCCGCCGTGTGAATGTGCGTGTGTGAATGTAGGTTGTGCTTCATGGCTCTTTGCCCTGCAGGAACACAATGGAAGCAGTATCTGCCAGCTGCCTCAGAGAGGTGCACGGTCAGGCCCTGGGGGCGGCCGTCATCGGGATCGACGAAGGACAGTTCGTAAGTATGCTCTCTCCACCGCGGGTCTGTGTCTGTCTCTCTGTCTGTCTGTCTGTCTGTCTGTAACACTCACTCTCTCTCTCTCTCTCTCTCT
>CM067489.1:1012472-1042156 GCA_034552555.1 Semaprochilodus insignis
GGTTTGGTGTGAGGTGGTTCAGATGTTCTGTACAGTGGTGGTGATGGGAACCAGGGTTCTCCATGTCTAGAACCCACATATAGACACTTTATTGACTATCTAAACCACCAGTGAACCTACACGTGTCTTCTGAGTGTATATGGAATGTTGATGATGGAAAATCTGGAAAACCTGGAAATACTAAGTTTGTTTGGGGGACTATTTGACCTCACAGCGCCCTGCAGCATGTATCCCTCCACCATGAATGGAGTTTAAGGCTGAAATCTTCTCCACACTATCATAAACAGCGTCTCAGACATCAGGCAGCGTATTCAGAACCACCTCATGTAGGAACTTTCTGTGAGGGAGCTTTTAGAGGGGGACGTCTGGTTACCTTCACCACCACTGTGAACAGTTCTGACATTATCTAGAACCGAGCGTTTCACACCAAAGCACTCTGAATGACTCTGTTTACATCTTTCTGCAGACCGTTTGTGAAATCCATGTTCACTCCATTTTTTGATTTGGGGATACCTGCTCCTCGTTTCATAATGAATAAATCATAGAACATTCCGGTGCAGATTTACTTGGAATAAAATAGTATTATGCTAATTAATTGAATTTCTCCTACAAAGTATTACGTTTTTAGAGATTATGATACTTAAAGGTGCAGTGTAATATCTCACAGTCTATATGAAAGTCAGTGGATCTCTCCTGACGGCTCGATAGCTGTCTGTTCTGTGTGCACACTGGGTAATAGTCAGATGCTGGTATACAGTCCTGGGTCTGTAAATGGGAAAAGCCACGGCATCCCAACACTCTTCCAGCCAATCGGCAACAGGGGGTGTTCATGCTTGTGCACAGGACGGGGGAAGGGGAAGGGCTACATGATGAACCCCACACATTGTGAAGAAGGAGAGAAACAGCCAAAGAGGAGAAGTTCTGAAGACCAAAGACTGAGAACGGAGGTCTTAGATCAGGAGCGAGTGAATAAGTGCTAATGTTCCATATAGTAACTAACTAGCATAGCAGCAGCTGTTTGCTAACACACATCCTGCTAACAGTAGCTACATTACTCACTATGTGGGTTGTGCGCTATATGCTCCATGAACGTCACGTCATGGTGTTTGTCTGTTGGTGTAGGGCTTTATGGCCACTAGCCTCTGAATTTAGGGTTTGGAGCTTCTGAAGGAGCATTAAAGAGAGGGGTGCAGTTGTTTGCATTTGAGTTCAAATATCAACAATCGTTCTCCCGAGTCATATACTGCACCTTTAATTGACAATTTGCTCCACAGTAGTAAAACTGTAACCTGCTGAACCTACACTTACCATGACTAGCATGTCCTTCAGTCTCTCTATGGCCCTTCGATTGGCTCTCCCACGGGAAATAAAGGACGTGAGGAGGATTCTGTAACAGATCAGTTTATACAGTGTTATATGTCCTGTAGGGAACTTCATAAACACATACATTTAATAATAATGTTCCATATGTGTTATGTATGTGGGTAACTACATGTAAAAATGGTATATTTAATAAAACAACAAACACACATCCTCATTTTTATATATGTCTACATCATCTGAAGAGAGTCTTTAAATTTCATGATTAGTGGACCAGTAGAAATGCTCCAAAATCAAATAAGACAAATAATTAAACTCGTATTAAACTTTAAAGCAGCACTGTGTAGGTTTTGGGGATTTGGAGACCTCTCTGATGGAAATATGTAATTGCACAAACCACAAGCAGATCGATCTGACTCTCATTTAAAGAGAACTCGGTCTAAACTCGGTGAAGGTCGTGTCTACTGAGGCTGTGAGTGAATTATCTTCTACTGATCATCAGATCTTCATCAGTATGGTGTTGATTTTCAGATCAGTAGAGGCCTAAACATCAAGCCGGACCCTCTTACTGAATGTCTGCATATATATGTGTGTGTGTGTGGGGGTGTGGGTGGGTGTGTGTGTGTGTGTGTGTGTGTGTATGTATATTTGTGTGTGTGTATGTGTGTGTGTGTGTGTGTGTGTGTGTGTGTGTGTGGGTGGGTGGGTCTGTGGGTGTGTGTGTGTGTGTAATATTAGTGTATAAAAAGACTGCAGTTCCCACAATGTGCAGTAAACCTGGTGCACACACACACACACACACACACACACACACACACAAATATACGTACACACACAGACAAATACACACACACACACACACACAAATATACACACACACACACACACACACACACACACACACACACACACATACATAGACACACACACACACACACACACAAATATACGTACACACACAGACAAATACACACACACACACACACAAATATACGTACACACACACACACACACACACACACACACACACAAATATACGTACACACACACACACACACACACACACACACAAATATACGTAGACACACAGACAAATACACACACACACAAATATACGTACACACACAGACAAATACACACACACACACTTACGCCTCAGCCAGTATGAGAGCGAATGCGAAGGCCTCAGAAGTGATGTAACGTAGGCCGGTCTTAGCAGGTTCTGGAAGCGTCCCCAGACAGGCACTGGTCACATTAGACATGGTGTGGTCCCCATTGAACGGCCCACATTGGCCGGGATCAAACCTGAGGAGGAGCAGAGAGCAGGAGAGGCGTGAGCTGAAAGGAAGGTCGTCTGTGTGAACAGTTTATAATTAATAATCCAGATTCATATCCAGCTCCGTCGTACTGAAGGACGTTGAACGCGAGCGTCCCTGCAGACATGATGAGCCCCAGCAGGAGGATGAAGTTAAACAGAACCGAAGAGCTGGCGGCCCGGAACATCTTCTGAGCCGGAACGCAACAGCGCACCACCGTGAACTGGAGAGCACAGAGGACAGAAGGGCTTTGAGTTACCATGTGACTGCCTTTGAACTGAATCTCCACTTCAGTAAAGATATTGAGGAACGGGACGGCCTGCACACCTTCTTCATGTAGAAGATAGCCAGCAGCTTTAATATACTGATGGCTGGCAGGAGGGGGGAGTAGAAGACTCCCACCCAGGTGACCGTCTGACTGTACACCAGATCCAACACGTTTAATGGGATCACAAACTCCGGCTTGCCCATCTTCTGTGCCAGCTTAGAGGTGGGGTTCTTCTCCACCAGCAGCCTGTGAGGAGCAATGAAGGACAACAAAGCAGATACGTCACCTGATATAACCGGCTGTGGTAGCTCATACAGCAGTCACGTAGCTTTTGTTAGAAGGTGCACAGAGGCTAAAAGGCTAAGCTAGTACTGATTTGATGATGATTTGACATGCAGCTTATAGGGGTGCTAGCGGTTTGCTATAAGCTTCCAGCACTTGTTAGCTACATTAGCTTCATCATTAGCCTCACAGCTACAACAACAGCAGAATCAACTTTCTGGTAAAACATACACAAAATCACATACACTGGAAAAGAGATCTTAGGAATGAGATCTTAGCAAGTAAAGATTTCTTATATCTAGCTGATATATCTTTGAATCCTCATTATTAGATTATTTTTGAGATTATTTTGAGATTATTTAGATTATTTATCGTATAATTTCAAGAGTTGTTTTTTAGTTGTTGTAATTTTAGTAAGCCATATTATCTGCCCATACAGTGAGAAAGTTCAAATCACTTAACACAAGTAAAATACTGTCTGGAAATAAGATATATAACCTTACCGTGAGCTCACAGCCAGCTCGCATGGGAATTTTAGGACAGATCAGCTAGATGATCTACCTTCAGGTGATCTGCTTCAGTGTAGTTTGTCTATAAATCTCGTGAATCAGTTTATTCTTGCTTACAGGCTAATCCTCTCTGATGACATCTAACAGAAGCAGAGCAGCTTACGTTCTCGGATAGGCCACCAAAACGCTGCAGAAACAGGCCAAGAACTGGAACACGGTGAGTTTGTACATTTCCTTCCCGAACTCGGTCCCCTTACACTGAAACACACACACACACACACACACACTCAGTCCAAGAGCAAGAGGGGAAAACAAGGCCGATCGGTGAGCGTCTTTACATGAACTTAATAATCTGATAACCAAAGAAAATCTGATTCTGTCTGTGATTGGCTCAGCATGTTTACATGCACACGGGTTATTAGATGACCGGGGAACTCCAGCTGTGAAACAGAAACATAATAAATAAAACATAAAACTTTAATTCTGTGTAGCGTGAAGTTACTTCAGCAGGAAATATGAACATCCATCGTTTAGAAGATGAAGAACATTTAAATCCTTTATTCCGTTTATTTTCGGCATCACTCCGAAAAGAGATTTGGTGCCATCTTGTGGGTGAAAGAAATCAGAGTAAGGGTAAACATGGACCTCAGTACTGAGCTGCAATCCAGCTCAGATTTCTGATCTGAGAAATTGGATTAAGTTGTATATATGATCATGTGAATAATCAGATAATGATCATATTAGTGGTGTAAACGCCCTCAGTATGTGTACGGTCACTGTTCTCATTGTTAACAGTCTGTTTAACGTATGTGGCTGATGTGTTAGTCAGTTATATGACTCACCAGGTGCTTGTCATAAGGTTTGTTGAGAAGGAAGAACAGGAAGATGCCCAAACTCGCGAGCTTCAGGAAGATACTCCTGTTGGGAAATAAATCAGTTCATAATAATAAACCAATTTAATTACATCATTAACAGAGACAGATAATAGATTCCATTAAAGATATTAGATGATTAGATAATGTCTAAGTGAGTGTCAATAGGACTAATAACCGGCATAAACTTAAAGCTGTTCAGCTACAAATCAGATCCGCACGATTTTCTGATTGTCACAAGTGTACAGAATCAGATCTCCCAAAGGTGTTCTTTACACCTGGGCAGTTCTGGGCATCTTCAGGATCAGGATTTTATGATAGAATGCAGGTGTACTCGCGCCAAAGACACATATACCACAGATACAAACCACTTCAGGACGTGGTCTGAAACAGATTTGAGCCACATTACAGAGGTGTAAACACATACGTCTCTGCAAAACTCTCTCTCTCTCTTCCATAACTAAAACTCCTCCCAGCACAACCCAAACCCCTCCCCAGTATAGCACAAACCCCTCCCCAGTACAACCCAACCCAAACCCCTCCCCAGTACAACCCAAACTCCTATTATAACCCAACCCCCTCCTATTATAACACAAACCCCTCCTATTATAACACACACCCCTCCTATTATAACCCAAACCCCTCCTATTATAACCCAAACCCCTCCTATTATAACCCAAACCCTTCCCAACACAACCCAAACCCCTCCCCAGTATAACACAAACCCCTCCTATTATAACCCAAACCCCTCCTATTATAACACAAACCCCTCCTATTATAACCCAAGCCCCTCCCAACACAACCCAAACCCCTCCCCAGTATAACACAAACCCCTCCCCAGTACAACCCAAACTGAGAGGTGAAAGGTCAAGCCCTCCTACCGCACTAAAGTGAGATTAAGCTGGGTGGCCAGAGAGTAGTCCTCAAACCCGGAGATGGTGGAGAAGACATGCGGCAGCAGGAGGTTGACTAATGTGATAGTGATGGGTGGAAGGTACTCCTGCAGAAGGTTCACAGTCCAGTGGTTACCCTTCAGAGGAGAGACGGAGAGAGAGGCGTTTACGGTTACTGGTTTTGGAATGATCTGAATTTCTGTATTGATTACTAATGGAATATGATCTGATTGTTCATCTGACTCAGTTACAGATAAACACAAACTGACTACACTAATAACACACGCTCAGCTGTACTGGTCATTATTTTCAGCTATGTCAAAATCGGTTAATATGGCATAAACATTACATTAAAACCTCCTTCTATCTACACCCAGTGTCCGTCCTGTCAGCTCCACTGACCATACAGGACACTCTGTAGTTGTACAGGTCCAGACTGTAGTCCGTCTGTTTCTCTGTATACTGTATTACCCTGTTCTTCAGTGGTCAGGACCCCCACAGGACCACCACAGAGCAGGTACTATGTGGGTGGTGGATCATTCTCAGCACTGCAGTGACACTGATGTGGTGGTGGTGTGTTAGTGTGTGTGGTGCTGGTGTGAGTGGATCAGACACAGCAGTGCTGCTGGACACCTCAGTGTCACTGCTGGACTGAGAATCGTCCACTAACCAAAACTATCCAGCCAGCAGTGTCCTGTGGGGTGGCGTCCTGTGGGGTGGCGTCCTGTAGGGGCGCCGTCCTGTGCCCACTGATGAAGGACTAGAGGATGACCAACACTGCACTGTGCAGCAGCAGATGAGCTATGGTCTCTGACTGTACATCTACAAGGTGGACCAGCAAGGTAGGAGTGTCTAATAGAGTGGACAGTGAGTGGACACAGTGTTTAAACACTCCAGCAGCACTGCTGTGTCTGATCCACTCACACCAGCACCACAGATGATCGACACAACATGATCAAATTTCCCCGTTAAACCTTAAATGGTGCAGCAACCTCAGGTGCCAGAACATAACTGCTGCACCAAGGTGGAACGGGAAATTTTGCTAGGTAGCGGCCGAGACGTCAGCGCATTACTACTGATTTTCAAGCGTGCTATGAAGAAAATGACCATGTAGCGCTAATATAGTGGTTATCTTGCAGTACGGCGGCTTTTAAACAGCAAAAATACTCATATTTATGGGTCTCTCTGGTTGCTTGTGCAGCCATCTTGCCGATGATTCGCAGGGCATTCTGGGAATTTTCTCATAACACTCTGTTTGAAGGGCCATGCAGTCTGAACACTTCGCTCTACCCCTCCATTTCAACAACAATCGGGACCACCCTACTCCTAGATGTGAATGCACAAAACGGAGGGGTAGGGCTGTTAGGGGCGAGGGGTGAAACTGGATTGGGCCTCTGTGTCCCTTTAGCAGCAGCCCCAGGCAGTGATGTCCAGTCACTAGTAAAACCTAACAAAAGTCATATGGATTTAGCGCTGTTTAGCTCAATAGCTCATGGGAAGGGTATCATTTATTCCGACTATTGCGCATGCCCATATCTCCATTACAGGGAAGGAGATTTTCCCATTTGCGGCTTTTCCAGTAAGACGATTGGCTCTTTTTTGAAACCATGTTGAGAGTTATAAACTTACTCATTCTCGTCTTCTAACCAGCTTAATCCTCCTGGGCTGCAGGGGCATGCTGGAGCCTATCCCAGCACTCAGAGGGCAGAAAGCAGGATGGGCCCTGAACAGGCTGCCAGTCCATCACAGGGCAGACACAGACGAGACATAAACAGTCACACCCAGGGGGGTAATTTAGCATCTCCAGTTCACCTGACCGCATGTCTTTGGACTGTGTGAGGAAACCCACACAGACACGGGGAGAACATACACACTCCACACCAAAAGAACACCAGTGAACACCGGGAATTGAACCCAGGCCCTTCTGGCTGTGAGGTGACAGCACTGCCCACTGCGCCGCCCTCTGGATCGTTTTCCCAGCAGTGCACTGTCTCTGCCTTCACGGTGTCTCTGGTCTAACGTAACTAAGAGCGAATAGCAGCGTATATCTCATCGTGTAACCTACATGGTCCTTACCTCACATACTCATTCACAGTTATTACTGAATCAGAAATCCAGCCCCTCTTACCTGTCCCTGAGAGTCTGTAGAGAGTAAAGAGGCGTAGTAGATCAGGACGAAGGAGCCGACCAAAAGAAGCAGCACCAAAGAGTTGATAGCAGCTCGCAGGAGGTAGAGGAGCACCCGCTGCTGCAGCGTACGCTGGGAGACTCTCAGACGAAACCTCTGCTCCTCCAGGTCCATCTGAGACGGCGCGATAAGGAAAACGGCAGTGTGAATAGAACAGACACGGTTCATTCTACACACCTCTCACTGTCACTGGTGGCTCACCTTGAGCTCGTTTCTGATGAAGCTGTGTTTGAGCAAGGCTGCCTGAGGGTCCTGGACACAGAAATCCCACCCACAGAACACCTTATAGCTGGTGTTCTCACTGAAACGGTTCCCGGTCAGCCAGGTGTGCTTATAACCCACCACCGTTCTGGAGAAGAAAGACCACATGCACGTTTTTCCTTTGAGAGCATGTAGTTCATCATATGGGGTCTGCTGAGAGCTCTAACCTGTCTAAGGTACACGGTAACACTGTAGAAACACGAGTGTGGAGATTTACCTGTGAGTCCACGAATAGACAGGTACACCAAGGAGCCGAAACTTTACCACCACTCACAGATCAAACATCCACCAGCCACTTCATCAGCCCCACCTCCCTGTATCTACCCTCACTGTCCATCCTGTCAGCTCCACTGACCATATAGGACACTCTGTAGTTGTACAGGTCCAGACTGTAGTCCATCTGTTTCTCTGTGTACTGTATTACCCTGTTCTTCAATGGTCAGGACCCCCACAGGACCACCACAGAGCAGTGTCCTGTGGGCAGCATCTTGTGGGCAGCGTCCTGTGGGCAGTGTCCTNCTTGTGGGCTGCGTCCTGTGGGCAGTGTCCTGTGGGCAGCGTCCTGTGGGGTGGCGTCCTGTGGGCAGCGTCCTGTGGGGTGGCGTCCTGTGCCCACTGATGAAGGACTAGAGGATGACCAACACTGCACCGTGCAGCAGCAGGTGAGCTATCGTCTCTGACTGTACATCTACAAGGTGGACCAGCAAGGTAGGAGTGTCTAATAGAGTGGACAGTGAGTGGACACAGGGTAAAGTCTCCTGATATTGGGAGACTCAGACTGGCTGTCATTGGCTATCGTCCTCTAATGTGGCCCAAGCATTAGGCAGGTGGTCATAACGTTTTGGCTCATCAGCGTGTGTGACTGGTCCTGAGTGATAGTGTGGTTTGTTTACAGATCTGCACATACACTTTCACCAACAAGTAGAGCAACAGAGAGTGTTCTGACCTGCGCACTATCATGATGAGACTGAGGAGGAGGATGGAGACCATGCCAGTGAGGAAGAGGACAGATGTGTTCAAACAGCCAGGCCCTAAGGGCTTGTGTTTGTAGAAGTCGTAGAAGACTGGAGAGCGTTCAACAAATCCCTGCCAAGACACAAAGAGCGGGACGGAACAGGAGGATGGTGAGAATGAACCGGAGGAGGGTTTTATATAATCAGGATATAAATATAATATATGTGAGTTTATTATCCCACACATTCCACTGTGTGGCAACTAACTGGGAAGATATCAAACCCCAAGATCAGGTGGTAGAGTGGATTGTCCACTACTTGCAGGATTGGTGGTTCAATCTTAGACTACTCCTCGATGCACCCTGTGCACCACAGCTGTGACTGCCCGCACCTCCCGTCCGACATCATGGACACATGGATCTTGATATTTTCTGACAATATCTAGCTTTGATTTGCGACTAAAATTCAACATCTGTTCAACGTCTTTCCACCATCAAACTGTTCTCGGGTGTCTGATGGGTAAATAAGTCTTGGATGGACAATGAGAGATTTTATCCTAGTCCTGTATGGATTACAGTTTGACCAATCAGAATGCGTTCTGCCAACAGCAGCAAACTAAACAAGTCTCCTTTTAAGTTTAAGGTGGTGGTACCTTCAGGCTCCTGCAGGTGGCGCTGCACGAGGATGATGGGTCTATAAACCCCTGTGGGGTGTGAGTGACGGGATCCATAGATTGGGAAGAGGTGGTACAGTGCTGGGAATGTCTCGTTCCATGTGTGGAAAATGGCTCCAGAGCAGATGTTAATGATTGGCTAAAAGGAGTGACTGCATTTGGGCGTGTCAAAGACCATAGTGTGAAGGAAGTAGCTGAATCTGCAGGTGTATGGAAGCGTACGGTCATACGGGTCTACCAGCAGTGGATAAAATCCCAGTCTACAGGGAATTCTCCTCGGAATTGTGCCAGGGAAGGCATCCACCAAATCTGGACCAAATCTGGATGTAAGAGTGTTTGAACATTGATGTGGCTACATCCAGAAACTTGTCCAGTACATGCCCAATCCAGTCACAGCTGTTATTGGTGCTGGTGGAGGGGTTACACATTATTAGGTACGGGTCAGTCACAAACGGGTCATTTATTCAGTTTTGTTTTTCAGAAAAATATACTGATACGTAAACTCAGTACTCAACACATGCAGGTGTTTTGTGACCAAGAAGTTCTGCCTGTTAAAGATTCTTGACCTTGACTTGATCTCGCTCACATTTGACTACTACAACACAACAACTGAAGTACTAAAAGAACGATAACTGATTTCTGCTAATCAAAACAAGTCCAAAAGGCAGACAGTGACCCATCATACCCAGAACCCTGACCCTGAGTCTGGGCTCCACCCCTGTGTAGTGTAAGTATGAAGCGACTCACCGTGCCCAGGAACACGTCTAAAACAGAATCATTCTCCTTGAAACTCCCTGTGGAACAGGAATCAGATTTCAGAACACAGGTCCAACAAAGTCAGAGGAGACTCAACTAACACCTAAGCGATCCATGTTCCACTGTACGTACAGGATGTGCTTTCTGTTCCATCGTACACTGAAGGGATTAGCACGGATCCGGCGATGATAACACAGTTCAGCAGGTTCAGGCACAGCAGGTACCTCAGGAACACAAAGTAGGCCTTCACCCCCACGCCGAATTTACCTGTAACCACAACACAGTGTTCCGTCTACATAACGCAGCCCGAGCTGTAACACTGCAGGCACATTAACACAGTACAGTCCGGCCACTTTACTGGAAACCCTTACCTTGTAACCCCTCTGTCACCGTGTTCTAGTCCTGCAGTGCGGCTGCAGGCCTTCGTTCCAGTCAAGCAGAAGCTCACTGATTCTACTAGCTTACAGCAACAACATGCAGGAATTTCACCATCTAAAACATCAGCTTCTAGATCATTCTGGTGGAATTCCCACTCCGGGCCCGGAATGCCTGCTATAGCTCTCTGGATCTGTGGAGGAGCATGTCTAAGACCTCCCACCAGGACTGTGTACGCTTTACAGCACCACCTCACACACCAACAACTGTGGACATTTAGCAGCTATAAGAAGAAGCTAGCTCGGTATTCCCAGCATGGCAGAGGCTGGGAGGAGACGGAAGAAGACGCTGTCGGAGGGAGAGAAGAAAAAAGAGTGACGGAGCGAGAGACCAGACAGAGTAAATCCGGGACTGGCTCATGGCTAACGGGGAAACACCCACATCCGACAGCAATTACTCTAGAGCTAATCCACAGACATACTGACTCCTCTATGTGTCTAATCCATGGTCAGCCCTCAGGGATACTTCCTAGCAATGACCTGGGACGCCATAACACCTGCCTAGCTAACATGTGTTAGCAGACTTAAAGGAGCAATGTGCAAGACGACACATAACCTGTTGAATTCTCAATACTCAAAACAGTAGGGGGCAGCATATCATCCACCAGTACTGTAAGTACAGTCCCTCTGTTTACTGACCAGTCTAGAAGAAACGTTCCGAGCTCATTATCAAATTCCTCGGGTTCCTCTTCAGGAGTGTCTCCAGCGGTGGAGAGCAGCACCGGTGTTAACTCTTCCTCTGCTGCTGTTTATGTCACTTCTTCTGTTTGCTGCTGAATGTGGTTTCTTGCCGAGAGTGGGTGGTGGCAGTGGCGGCGGTGGCGGCGGTGGTGGCAGTGGTGGCAGGGGCGGCGGTCGCTCACCAGGAGCTTCAGCCATGGTTGTGTTTCCTGCTCCTCTCATGGTCTACCTGCCCTTTAATGATCTAACCGGGAGCAGCTCCTTCACCATGACTGATAGGAGGTTAGAATACGCCGTCGGGGCAGCAGAGCTACTTCTCCATCCTCTCATGTTGGACTGATTCCACTCCTACAGAGCTACAGTTACTCACTGTCACCTCCTCAGGTACACAGTGGTAGTACAGACAGGACGGACCGGGGCTAGCTGGTTAGCATGCTAACCTCAGTAGATATCTCTGATAGCACTGTACACAGCCGTCATTGACACTCTCCGCACTGTTATTACTTCACATCCTGTTGATCATTTTAGTTAATTTGGGAACATTTTACACTCAAAATCTTACAGATCGCTCCTTTAAGCTGTGCAGCCGCCCTACATGTTCTTCAGGAATGCACTCCTCTGGTCCTGTTTAATCCTCTTTCTCTTATTTCTGAGTATGTTTGTATGGTATGTGTGCTGCTGGAGGATGAATACCGTCTTATCTCTTATGTCTAGAAGTTCTGTTTTCAGACAGTGACCACAGAACCGCTTTTGGCTCAACCTTAGCAGTGACACTGAGTATGTAAAAACCACGGCAGCACCGCTGTGGCTAATGCAGTTCCACCAGAATCCCACACATTGCCATGTCAGTGTCACTGCAGCAGCCCTGAGGTCAGAAACTGACCAGTGATCAGTGGGGTCGAAGAAGGGCAGACAAATTGAGCCAAAGTCCTTATAGGAAAGTCTGTTCACTTAGCGGACACCTTCCGCCAGGCATACGAGCCCAGAGACAGAGTCTCTTTGAGTTCACCTCATAAACGATTTGTCTCAATAATGCAATTAATAAAACGGCAATAAAAAATTTGTCTTGTTCTGGCTACTGAGCTTGTGCAGATCTCCACGATGGGGGGGGGCATGAGGGGGGGCATGAGGGGGGGCTTTCCTAACTAGTTTTGAGCTTTTCGAGTTTCCCCTTTCATATTTCCACCAGTCTCCTCACTCATACCATCACTGACGGAGCCTAACAGGCGGGCTGTTGCCGTGACCATGCACCTGTATGGTGGACCTATAATGCAGGTGCAGCTCATAGAGCGTCCGGAGAACAAAGCAGATGAGTCGGTCGAACACTTCTTCTCACCTTCAATTATATGGAGGGTGTGCTTCCATGGCAGCAGTCGGGAGAAGAACCTCTCCAGCTGCTCCCTCAGCCGCCTCCTGGCAATTTGCTGACTCTGCCTCCATGATTTCCAGCGACTAATGTTGAGTCTTTCTTGGTTTCGTCTCTCCCTGGTGGGCAGGAAACATTAGGAGACACAGGTCTGTATTCAGGAATTCTGGGAACTCCTGGACATGGAGAACATTTACCACTGATGTACATCAGAATGTTGAGAGTAATGAACTTGCTAACATGAGTACTGATCCCTAAACCCTGTTTCCAGGTACAGAAGATAGTTAAGTGCAGCCCAAAAGAGGTCAAGTGGGCTCTGCTTAGAAGCTAGGCTAATGCTAACTACAAACAGTTCCCTATATATTATGTTTCACTTGTAACGTTCTAAATGAGCTTCTTAAAGAACTTTCAATTGGTTACTTTAGGGAACCAAAAATGGTTCTTGACTGGAATCGCTCCAGCTCTAGCCCTACTGGCTCAGTGTTTGTAAATGTATGGAGGTTATAATAGTGAAATGAGATTAAACCAGACTCACTGCAGATCTATGGATAATCTAAACCAGGGGTGTCGATCTGATCTCCTTCTGGGCCACAGCTGTGTGAGATTAGCGGTTTCTGACACACATTAATTAAGTCCTGGCTAATCAGCTGGTAACTGAGTCAGGTCATTAATAAGGCCAATGCAGCATTTCATTGTTGATCATACTTGTGAGCCCCCTGGTGGCCAACACTTAGAACTGCAGCCCCAATGCCCATTGGGTGAACGTGGCTTTGATTAGGTTATGTTTGGCTCCTTTTTCAAATTATCCCACAGGTTAAGCCGGAGGTGGAGGAGTCCTACGTTTTCCATGGCTGTCTTGAATGTGGGAATAAATATATTTCTCAGGTTTGATGTCATAAAAATGTGATTAGGACTTAAAATCCTAAACCAGCTAATCTTTCTTATTTGACATTTTGACCCCTTTAAACTAGCCAAAGGAACCAATGAGAACCAAGGTACCCCTGCTTTTAAAGGACTTGCAGTAGAGATAATACAGTTGATCTGCAAAACCTGGTTCTGAAATCAAGAACACTTTGTCATCCAGAAATATGTTTTCATATCTCAGCAAAACAGTGGGATAAAACCGTTATGGTAACTGTGGTGCAAATTTACATAGAATAGCTGGTAGTGTACCTATGTTCCCAGGGCTCTATGTTCCCAGGGCTCTATGTTCCCAGGGCTCTATGTTCCCGGGGCTCTGTGTTCCTGGGGCTCTGTGTTCCCGGGGCTCTATGTTCCTGGGGCTCTGTGTTCCTGGGACTCTGTGTTCCCAGGGCTCTATGTTCCCAGGGCTCTATGTTCCTGGGGCTCTGTGTTCCTGGGGCTCTGTGTTCCCAGGGTTCTATGTTCCTGGGGCTCTGTGTTCCTGGGGCTCTGTGTTCCTGGGGCTCTATGTTCCCAGGGTTCTATGTTCCTAGGACTCTATGTTCCCAGCGCTCTATGTTCCCAAGGTTCTATATACCCTATATTCAGCTGTTTGTACATCATTAAAGGAACCTATGATAGGATTCAAGGTCAGCATGGATAACATCCTGGAGGTCTTCCAACATCATACAGGAAACAACACGGAGCATAACTGTCTATAGAAATGCACTAGCCCTTGGCTAGGCTAGCCTCAGCAAGCTAATCAGCTAATAAACCCGTAATGCAGTCAAACTTTTCCATTCACACCATTGGAGAAGTCAGACTGCAGACTGTAGAACCTTCAGATGAGCCTCTCTGTCTGGTTCAGGTACGCTGTGCTGCCCTGTTGGTCGCTGTGCCGCTCTGTGATGTGCATGGTGAAATGGAGGGCAGACGTTGACACGGAAGATGTGCTCAGAGTTATTGTTAGCATGCATGCAAATACAGAGTGAGATTTATTAAAAGCATCATGTAAACACAATGAGATACTGGCAAGTAAAATGATCTAGCATATATGATATATTTCTCATTTAGAGGCTCTGTAAGCTCCTCCCACTTACTCCAGGCATTTTATATTGTTTTTATTATTTTATCTCACTATTTTGGCTGATAATTTGAGCTGTTACTTTATAATGTATAGTTACTAATATCACTTAAAACAAGTGTAAAGTATCTGGAAACAAGATAAATAATCTTAAAATGAGGATATTAAGATATATCAGATAGATATAAGGTAATTCTATTTGCCAAAAGGCCAAAATTGTTTGTTTTTGCATGCTACTTTTAATAAATCATACTCTGTATTTGCATTCATGCAGAACTCTGAGCGTGTGTTCTGCATCAACATCTACCCTCCATTTCAACATGTGAAACTGTTTAACACCCTCCTGTCATGTACATTAGTAAGTATGTCACGTCCACTGTGTGTAGAAATCTTGGTTTTCCTTCCTCTCTGCTCTGACTGACAGAACGCTGCGGGGTTCATTTACGTGACTGCAGTTATCCAGGTTAAACTAAATGGGGTGTAATTCAGTCAGGTACGCTAGCTGAAGATGATGATGGTGTAACAGCAGGAGACTGCAGCATTCCACTACTAGCTACAGCGGAAGCTCTAGGGAGGAGCCCCGGCTGCAGGAGGAGAGACTTCACCTTTAAATAGCTGTGGCTGTTAATCTGTGCAGTGCATGATTTGAACTTTGGAGTAGTTCTGTGTGCTGTAGGTTATGGGTTTGCTCTCTGTCTACTTCCTGGCCATTTCAGCCAGTGCTTAGCATCACTTCTCCCCCGCTGCCGTGTTCAACGGGCAATGGTTATAAAGCCCTATGTTTCCGTCCTTCTCCACACTGAGGCCACAAAACTAACATATCGGCAACAGTGCACATTCTAGTCTAATCACGGAAGCTCAGCTCCGTTTGCTGTTCACACAAGCCAAAGGTGCCGGAGCTCTGCTTCTACTCCTGAATGGGGCGAATGCCAGCGTTCTGCAGATGGGTGAGCTTCTCTTCACCTACCTGATGTTCCTCTTTTCCTGTAAACACACGGGCAGCGTCTTCAGCGGTTGTGTGGGGCTCCAGTCCCTGAACAGAAGTGAAACATATTCAAAATCCTCGTAGTCGTCATCATCCTGGTCCCTGTGCTGGCACCGCCGCCTGGACAGTGAACTGGGCAGCTGATCGTAGATGTCCGTCTGGTGGTACTCGCAGGAGTCATCCGAGTAAGCGCTGTCCTCTGGAAGGATGGAAACAGGACATGAGGTGAAAAAGGAAGTCCAGCTGTGTCCCGCTAATCAGCACTCTCTCTCCGAGTCTCTGAGCGTGATTGTGGATCAATAACTTTGCAGGATTAATAACTGTTTGCATTGAGATGATAAACCGTTTCTCTAGCTGGGTGATCAGCCTGCCGGGTACTGTGGATTTACGGATATGCTGTTTGGTTTTGTGAATGCTCCAGAAGCCTTTCTGAAGGTTTCCATCCTCTGGGTGGTGCATGTTTTCATTTTGTGGTTTACAGTAAAGACCACTTAACATATTAAAGACTAAGCAGACTTACTTTAGGGAAACACCATTACACATGGATACAAATGGGTATTCATGATCGTCCCGCTTTGAGAGTAATGCCTAAGGCCTGTTCAGTATCTAATTCAGTGCCTCAGTATGTGCATTCATCTTCTGAGCTGCTTGTGCTTCTGGGTTGTGGGGGAGGCAGGAGCCCATCTCAGTGCTCACCGTGTGGAAGGCAGGAAACACACTGGACAGGCTCCCAGCCCATCACAGAGCAGGTACACACACAGCAATTTAGCATCTCCAGTTCACCTGTCTGCATGTGTTTGGACTGTCGGAGGAAACCGGAGCACCCAGAGGAGGAAACCCACACAGACACGGGAGCACATCCACACTCAAACCCAGGCCCTTCGTGCTGTGCCACAGGGAAACTTAACGTCTTTCCTGCTTAATTATTCACATGCCCAGTTATTACTGAGATGCTCCTTTCCCCGGAGTGTTTGCCTGTTGTGGATGAGCAGGAAGGGGATAAATGTGCACAGAGACGTCAAGTAACCTCAAAAACAATCTCCCAGGGCAGGAAACACATGGGGACATGTGGGGCAACTAAACATGTACAGATGCTTCAAACAAAAATGACTGATATTCCATAACTTGGCCCTTAAACGATGACCTACACTCATGTTCCATGTCTGGAATACATTTTCAAAAATTCCTTGATCCATATGGGAACACTACAGAGAGCTCCAAGAGGTTGCTGATCCCCGTTTTCAGTGTCACTGTAACGTTTAACAAGGTGTCATTCAACTCTAGACTGAGTCACTAATATGACCCATAGGGTCAGACGACAGCTGAGCGAACCGGATGTTACCTCACGGTCTCCAGGAATGGCCTCTCCTTTTATCTGCATGGAGAACCGAACGCTCTGGTTATTAAGGGGACACAGTAGCTGTATTCCTGCTTGCCTCTCAGTGCTGCTCTGTCCGCACGGCTTGTGTGAACATGAATCTCACTCTCGTATGTTTATTTATCTGATGTAAATAAGAGGCACGTGATTTTATCCGCCTTCGGTATCCATAATAATCTCACATTTAATATTTCCAGGTTTTATTGTTTTTTTCCACATTGTATGTTGAACTGTTCAGTACTATGCAGCTTTCAGCATCTTTCATTGCTGCACAGAAGAGCTGCAGATATTAGCTGCAGGGGTAAAGCGCTCAGCGGACAGCACGACCACAGCCGTATATATACATTGACAGTGAGAGGAAGTGAAGCGCGAACCGAAGCAGTGTGAGGAGAACTCTACTGCACAACGTTTTTTACATATTCCCCTTTTAATCTTTGGCTTGGAATGAGTTTCAGAACGGAAATATGGCATGTACTGTACGATCTCCCGCTGGTCTGTCTCCTCCCTGTCCAAACAACCCACGACTAAAGAGACAAAACACACTAACACACTCACCGGAGGACAGTCTTTGGAAGTTGACTCTCCTGTCGTTCTCCATGTCACCTCAGAGGTGGAACCCAACCGGTGATGCACACAGTGCCCAGAATGCTCACATGGACACACGCCTGTTATACACACATCTGGAGCCAACACGAGAGGCGAGCGTGCAGCTGTAGGGCCAGCGCTGGGGCACAAGGGCAGGATGCGGAGGAGACTTCTGGGTAGAGCAGCGTTTAGCATCAGTGCTGTACAGGAAGTCATATGACACAGCGGAGGACGTCAGTTTGACGCCAAAGAAGCCGAGACTGAGTCACTACTTAAGAGGATACGGTAGACACAGGTCTCATGTGGTACCAAACGGAGTCTTGGTGTGCATGCTGGAAGGGTGTTCACTAAAGCAGGAGCCAGCTGGACTTTCAGGAGCTTTGTGCTCGGGTAAGTGGTGGGTTTGCTTGGTATGGGAGAAAGCCTGGGTTCATTTCAGGTCTTCCCACAGGGAGACTGTTAAAGCCTTTCCCACAGAGATGAATCCAAAGGTCTGTCTGTGGAACAGCGAGGTGTCTAAGACACAGGAAGCATGAGCAGACTCGCTACAGATGGCATGACAGGACGAAAAACTGCACTTCCTTCCTATTTACTGGGGAATATCTCTGCGACGCAGCGCTGTAAACAGGTCCGACAGTACTTCATCTCTGACTAAGGTGGGATTTGAGATGTTCTTGAGCAGCTCAGCAACAGGAGGAGAGCTGTTCCGGCTTCAGCGGGCCCAGGTTTAGCTGTGTTAACCGTGTGCCTGTGGGTGGGTTTACTATGGAGAGTGAACTGCTGGATCTCAGATGTGTTCTCAGACAGAGCTCCAGTCACATGCCTCAGTAACCTCAGAGAGATGTGCCGCTCCTGAAGAGGCCTGTGTAGGCTGCTGCTGCATGCTCAAAGTAAGACGCAGGATGCATCTGCAGACCTAAAGAAGAATTCCACTGAATTCAGCCTGCAGAATTACGTGGATGTAGACAATCATTCCGAGAGGTTTGGTGTGAAACGCTCCGTTCTGAGGAAACTTATCATGTGAGGAGCGTTCACCCACACTGGCTCATGTAAAGATAACAGAGGAAGTGGTGAACATGCTGTCTGATGCCTAACCCTACGTTCACACTAGCAGGAGACGGAGCAACTGGTCATTTTCTGATGGGTACGTGATTTGTAGTGATTTAGCGACAAGTGGCTAGCAACACGGTGACGGAGCGACAAGCAACAGATCGAGTTAAATAATTTGAGTGCATTTTTTGTGCAAATGAGCTATGATGTGGTTAAGCGGCATTCTAACTGGCTGGGTCCATCAAATTGGCTCTTCATAATCGTAGACTTGGGGGTGCGAGGTTCCCCCAGCTCCTGCTGTCTGAGCTTTTAGTTCCTACCAGCATTTGGTTCCAGTTCTCAGCAGTGAGGTGGTGAACGAGCTCATTACTGCCGTTTCTTCTTCCCCCAGTTTATATGATGCGTCTTGGTACATATACTTCCGTAGGAAAATGAAGTGTGGAACAAAGTAGCGGATATTGTTCTTGTCTCTGGGGAGTCGGGTCACTTGATAGCGGGTCACTTGATAGCGTGTCCACCTTCGAGGGGCAGTCGAGGGCTGGAGCTTAGGGAACCAGCCTTGTGACCAGAGGGCTGTCAGTTCGATTCCCTGAACCGACAGTAACGACTGAAATGCGCTTTAGCAAGACACCTAACCCCCAACCTCTCCCCGGGCACCGTGGATAGGTGTCACAGCCGCTGGCTCTCTTCTCACGCCTGATCTCCCGGACTCCATAACCCCCTACCCGATGATGTCACATGTCCGCCATCTCCCAATCCCGTTCCGTTTTCTAGATCTGAGTCTCCCGAGTACTGATCACACCTGTTGTTAATTCAGTCTGTTTGTATATATACTCCTCTCTCACACGGCTCATGGTGAAGTATTGCCGCTCTGTGCGTACCGAGCGGGTCTCTCTGTGATATTGCTGCTCTGTGCGTACCGAGCGGGTCTCTCTGTGATATTGCCGCTCTGTGCGTACCGAGCGGGTCTCTCTGTGATATTGCCGCTCTGTGTGTACCGAGCGGGTCTCTCTGTGATATTGCCGCTCTGTGCGTACCGAGCGGGTCTCTCTGTGATATTGCCGCTCTGTGCGTACCGAGCGGGCCCCTCTGTGATATTGCCGCTCTGTGCGTACCGAGCGGGCCCCTCTGTGATATTGCTGCTCTGTGCGTACCGAGCGGGTCCCTCTGTGATATTGCCGCTCTGTGCGTACCGAGCGGGTCTCTCTGTGATATTGCCGCTCTGTGTGTACCGAGCGGGTCTTTCTGTATTTACTCTCGTTTGCTACTCTGGTTCTGACTTTATTCTGATTCTCTGATTTACTCATTTGTCTTCGCCCTTTCGGTACCTTTGCTGTTCTGATTGTGTGCCTGGTTTTGACGTCCGCTTGTTTCCTGACTCGGACTCTGTCTTGCCCTTCTGTTATCTTGCTCTTGTTGCTGCTGTGGTTGATTACAGACCTGTTAAATAAACCTCACCTTGATTTTAGCTCAGCGCTCCTCACAATCTGTTTGTCCATCAACACAATAGGGCAGCCCACCACTCCGGGCAAGTGTGCTCACTGCCTCCTAGTATGTGTGTGCATGTGGTTGTTTCACTTTACGGATGGGCTAAATACGGAAGACAAATTCCTCTGTGAGCAGCACAAATGATGGAGAATGGTCCTAAACTCTCTACTCAGTGAATGGCTGACCTCTCCTAAAATGAATATGGTGATTTAGGGCGGACCACCTCCCTGACACTGACCTTCCCTAGGAAATATATCCATTAAAACCTTCCAGTAACTCCGGAATTACAATCGGATTTAAGATAAGATAAGATAAGACAGTCCTTTATTAATCCCACAGTGGGGAAATTTACAATGTTACAGCAGCACGGAGGAAAGAACAGAAGTGTCTGGACATATACAAATAATAAATAAGATCTATATATACAAAAAGTACAGAAAATATAAACAAAATAAACTTAGAAAGTACTAGAAAAAAGGGAAAATAAGAGAAAAGGCTCACGGTGAGCAAGAGCTGCTGTAACTGGCTGCCACTCGAGCGGCGCCTGTTGAGGTACAAAGTGATGTAATTCATTCCTTTAGTGTGATATGAACAGGAGTTTGCATCATCTTCCTGTTTTCTGAGAATGGCCATCAGACAGGTCAGGTCACGGATTCTCAGCCCGCACACAGTAAACTGACTCGCCTGCCGCGCGACCAGTCGCCCCCGTTACTAATATAATGTTCATCTGTTTATTTTGAAGCTGATGTAAATTATAGGGGTATCAGTAGTTAGCAGCATGCGCACTGTCAGGTTGATTAAGGTTAAGCTCTCTCTCTGATTAACACCTTAACAACAAACCACAGAGACGTCCCGAGGGAGTTCCATTTCCCTGGACTTCTCTGGATCGTGTGATCGTGACTTAATTTGCTTTGTAAGAAAAATAAGTTATGATCTTGAGACAACAACTTTTGTCATCATGAGATCACAAGATAGTGAAGCTGTGATGTTGAGAAAGTATCTTTCCTTATTTTAAGACCACAAGCGAAACGAGTTGTGATCCCAGGTGAACCACTGCAATGTTGAGATGAAGAAAATCTCTGGATGAAGAACACCAAAGAGAAGAGGGCGTATTTAGAGAATATCGAGGCCTGAGGTGAAGCATACTGCCATACTGCCTATACGGTACCTGAACTGAGCTGAAGGACAGAACAGGAAGGATGATTCACCTGTACAGGTCATTATTCTGAGACCTCTTATCCTCTGTGTTACTGCTTGCTGGTGTACACGGTGCATAAGGGATAAACTCAGCGCTCAGCCCTCTCTCCCTCAGTGAGGTGTCGGACTGTACCACTGCGGGGAAACTTTCTAAACTCACTCACGGTCTCCGTTCCTGCTCAGTCTGACCACACTGCGGTCCAGCAGAACTTTATATGTAGTTTAGTTGGAGTTCTGCGCGGATTGAGACGGGTTTAGTGTGTTGACCCCCCCTCGTGTGAGTCTGAGAGACCCTGCGTGACCCTCTCGCCCCCCCTCCCGAGGCGGAGAGTGGTTCGCTCTGCTGAAGTACATGCAGGCGGCGGTGTGAGAGAGTGAGACTCAGCCTGAGTGAGCGGAGGTGAGTACACCCGGTTTCATTTCAGCACTAACACATGCAGCTGTTCGCTGAGGCGGTGTTCACTCGGTACGTCGTGTTTAAAGGCTGTTTAAAGAGCCGAGCGCACACTTCACCGAGCGCGCCGGGCGCACTGAGCGCCGCTGGCTGTTTCACAGTGCAGCAGGAAATAGGAAACGACCTCTCACCTCCGTATTAACGCGCTCTGTAAACAGCGTCCACGTTAACCACCGCTCACTTATCCCCGGGACTTTAGGGGCCTGTCATTGTGTGGAGTGAGGAGGGGGAGGGTGGGCACTGCACTGCACTGTCTGTGAAGCCCTCGGAGGACGGTCTTCCCCACCCCCACACTCGCTCCCTCGTTCGCTTTCCCTGAGTTTGTAGTCTCTGTAGTTCAGGACCCGTGGCTCAGGATCTATAGTGCAGGACCTGTGGCTCAGGATCTGTGGCTCAGGATCTATAGTGCAGGACCTGTGGCTCAGGATCTGTGGCTCAGGATCTATAGTGCAGGACCTGTGGCTCAGGATCTGTAGTGCAGGATCTGTGGTTTAGGATCTGTGGCTCAGGATCTATAGTGCAGGACCTGTGGCTCAGGATCTGTAGTGCAGGATCTGTGGTTTAGGATCTGTGGCTCTGGATCTGTGGCTCAGGATCTATAGTGCAGGACCTGTGGCTCAGGATCTGTGGCTCAGGATCTGTGGCTCAGGATCTGTAGTGCAGGATCTGTGGTTTAGGATCTGTGGCTCTGGATCTATAGTGCAGGACCTGTAATTAAGGCTTTGTAATCCGGGATCTGTGGTCCAGGATCTGTAGCCCATGGTGTCAGGATGAGGTGGGAAGCATTTGGATCCGCAAGGCTACCGGATCACGAGAGCAGATGTGAAAGGAAGTTTTTGATAATGAGACGCGTCCCACCTACTCCAGATTCACCGTTAAAGGGGAGCTCCACTGATTTGTCTTTGTGTGAGGGAGCTTTTAGAGGTGGACGTCTGGTTCCATTCACTGCCACTGTGTACAGTTCTGACACAGAGAAGGTCTAAGTAAAACTTAGGGGTGGCGTTTGATTGGCTTAGGAAGTTTGAGTTGCTCTTGCACTGCAGGTCCAGCTAATACACCCTCTATAAGCACATCGCTTGCGGTGCAGAAAGTCGTTCAGCTCTTCAGTTCTGTAGATCTGTTTGTAGAGTTCTGTGGGTTTGTGCTTTATGGAGTATTTTCCAAGACGTTGTACTTGTGAGGAATGGAATGCAGTGTTGTCCTTGTTCCGTGCAGATGAGATCAGCATCATCATCACTTCCGGCAGGTACTTACACTTCAAAACAGAATGGCATTCTATCTATCAGCCTTACAGATGTTTCAAACCCATATTTGGTGTTACTGTATTCTGGAAAGGCAGGATCTGTAGGAGGCGGCGGCTGAAATCTGGAGTTTAATTTGTTTTGCTGCAGCCGTAATCACTCAGGAATAGACGCTGTGCCGCTCCAGAGTGATATGGGAAGTCCCACGTTGTTTTCCATGTGTTTATGAACTGCCCTTCGATGGATCGGCGGCCTGTCCGGGGTGTTTCCTGCCTCCGCCTATTGAATGATGGGATAGGCTCCAGCTCTTCCCACTACCCGGAAGGATAAAGTGGTTTGGAGTGTGTGAGTGAGGGAATGTTTTAGGGAGTGTTAGCGTGGTCCACACGGCCGCTGTGTGACTTCATTGTTGTAGCCCCCCCCGAGTGTTCTCTGAGGTGGGAGCCAGTTAAGCTAATTTGATTCGGGTGGGAGGAGGAATTTGGGCGACTTCGTGATTTGGTGTGGCTGGAAAGTTTAGGGCATTGTTTTTCTCCTTTGGAGCCGAGGAATACTTGGGACCTTGCTGTGGGGTTTCCATGGTGAACTCTGGATTCTGAGCTCGTGCCATACCCCAGCAGTTCCGTGGTGATTCAGGGGAGTGGAAACAGCGGCTCTCCATGGCTGTGAACTCGTGCGCAGTGTGTTTCTGCAGAAAAGCTCTTGGTGTGTAGTTTTCCGTGGTGCGGTGGTGTGTGCGTGGTGATACCGGAGCTCTGTTCGCCCCCTCTGTGTGTGTGCAGTGCTGAGAGTGGGTGTGCACAGCTCTGTGCTAACCAGTTTCACGAGATCTTCTTTCTATTGTGTTGGCTCGTCTGAAGCCCTGCTGCTCTTTTTTAGCACACTCTAAAGCCGCCCTCCTTTTAGCCCCTCCACCCAGTGGTAGTGTGCCAGGGGTCATACTGGAACCCGTCCACTCCATTACCGAGCCTTAATGGAACAAATCTGGAACGCCTGGAACCAAGAAACGATTAGCAGTTAGTTAGTGAATGAATTTCACATTGCAGCTGAATTGTGTAGGAGTTGTTGCGAGTGGCCCGGCACTGTTTCACCCCGTTATGAAGAACCATGGGAACCCTCAAGAGAACAAAGCTTCTAAATTCATGTCTTTGGCAGTTTGTCAAGCCACCTCTGGCTCTGGCCTTCCGGGGAGGTTGAGGTCTTCAAGTTCATATCCCCTGCTGGATATGTAATGAGGTTTGGTCCCAATGGTGGTGGTGGGAGGGGGGGGGGGTTGGTCACATGACACCATCCCATGTATCTGTTCTCACAGTGTTCAGCCCAGTTCAGCTGTTTTTACACATTAGAAATCTTCATATGACAAGGCTATCTAGAACATCCGTCCTTAACTGGCTCAGACAAACACTCACTTTCTGCTTACAGTGCAAAGTGGGATCTAGTGGATCACAGTGCCAAGTGCTTTTACCTACCAGTCAAGTAGTTAAAAGCAGACACTCTAATCTGCTCGTTTACTCACCGTCATTATGTCCTGAGCAAGTTTCGTAGCTGCTCCATTCGCAGCCATCTAATGCTACCCTACATCTTTACGCTAGATGCCTGCGTGAGGTGCCATAATTACAGGTTGCCTGGCGCACCACTGGCCAAACCAGGTTAGCTGAGTTCCAGAGATCCTGAGTAGTAGAGGGTAGCATACCAGCGGAAGTTCCTCCTAAGGTAGGAGATGGTTTACCAGTATGCAACACATAAACCCTGCATACACAGCATACAAACAAACAAACAAACAAACAAACAAACAAACAAACGGTGTGAAAGACGCTAATGTTGCCCTGATTAGCTGAGAGTCAGGAAGGTTTGTTGAAACTGAAAGCACTCCGTTGCATCCTGTTTGTTTTCAAGGCCATGGACGCATGACAGTAAGATTAACAGAACGTCAGGTTCTAGATTTCAGCCTAGAACAGACAACAGGCCGCTTGGACCACAGCTCGGTCAGCAGCACCAGAAGACGACGCGATCCTTGCAACATCGTGATAAGCTGACGACCACCTGGTGCTCATAGCTGGAATGACCAATATTTACCAAACCCAGCACACATGCGTGCACAGGCCAGAACCGACTAATCAGACACCCCACAGATATCAGCACATATCGGTACTAACACACTGTCTCCAGATATTTACCGTGATATTCATGTCATGAAGTCACGTCTGCTGCTAGCCCCGAGATTCAAACACCCTGATGGACCGTGTCGGTGCGCCGGGGTTAAACAGGCTAAACTTTAAACTTGAAGCTTGATGTGGGCAGGTCTTTGATCATGAGCTCCACAGAGAACTGAGCCTGGTGGGTCTGGATCTCTGGCTTCCTGGAGGCTGACAATGCCAGGGCTCTTTGAAAAGGGGACGTCACGCTCCGCTGACCTGTGGAGTTTCTTCACTCTAACATTCCTCTGCTGATCTACAGAGCTTCAAAGGTCAGATACTGAACGTTTCCTGAGGACTGCAGGAGAGAGGGACCAGAACACCCTACTGTCCTGTACAGTTTGAAGCCGGGTACTCTTACTTGTCCTGGACCTCTACCGCAGGCGAGCGCCTTGGTAAGGCTGTCAGGGTGCTCCTAGGTCAGATAGTAATTTGTGGGATTCTGGGGTCTGTGTGTCCGGCTTCCTGAGGGCCATGTCACGCTCTGCTGACCTGTTTTAATCTGGGTGTTCAAAGTTGCTTGTTGCTAATCGGACGGTGCTGAGCTGGTCCTAGGCTGTTGTATAGTTAAGCTGCAGGAGGTGAGTTTGGAGATTGGCTTTAGTCTCCTCCCCGAGTGGATGACTGAAAGAGAATAGGAGGAGAACTCGGTGTAGACCTGGTGAAGGTCGTGTCTTCTGAGGATGTGAGTGAACTGTCTACTGTAGATCATCAGATCTTCACCAGTGTGATGCTCAGTGTGAGATCTGACCCTCTTTCTGAGTCTGCGTGTGATGCGTATGTGTGGTGTGAGACTCCAACTCCAACTGCTAATGGTGCTGCTCCCTTTACGTTACATTCCAGGCTGGATTTCCTGCAGGATTGGATCATATTTGTTCTTCTTTACGTTGAAACCTGAGGCAGTGTTCACCGCAGGGATCAGCTCTCAGATCACTTCTGATCCGGCTGCGGGATTAGAAATGAAAAAACTTGTCCTCAGTTTTAATACCTGTATGTGTACAGTCACAGTGATGTGGACAAGGTCTGTGTGTGTGTGTGTGTGTGTGTGTGTGTGTGTGTGTGTGTGTGCGCGTGCGTGGAATGTGTGATACGGTGTGTGTGTATGTCGGAGTATCAAGTGTACTGTTGTGTGTACATTTGATAGAATGGTCAGAGACTTGCTGAGATCAGCCCTTTTCTTCATAGAGGCCCCGATAAGACTCTTTCTTTCACTCCTCCCTTTCCTTTCTCATGCTCGACACCCCCGCCCCCCCCACACACACACCCCACACACACCCCACACACACACACACACATGCCCTTTACACACACACACATAAAGAATGACTAGCAGCTGCACGCTGTAAGTGGCTTTGAGAGAGCAGAGTAAACACAGCAGCGCGATTAGCGAACCTGCTGAAACCCCAGCCGGCGTGCTCCTCACAGGCTTCGTTCAGAGTTCTAGAGAAGCGAGCTGTGCGGATTTCAGCGCTGCTCTATCTGCCCCATTCATGTTTTCCATTGACTTCTGACCACAGACCTCCGATGACGTCACAGATGTCTTTGTGCCAGGAAAACGAGGCTCCCGCCCACATATACATGAAGTTTCAGGCAGCCCTTCTTGTGCTGATGGCTGAGTGTGCACTCACTGTGATTGTGTGGGTTATAACAGTTCCTGTGATCCTTCATAAGCTGTAGGTCAGCGAGCTGGCACAGTGCCACTCCTTACTTTCCCATACCAGCCCTGAAACCTCCTCTGATGTTCTCTTTTCCTGAATAAACTACGTAGAGCTTTTACATCAGCTGTTTTTGATGGAAGTGTGTGAGATTTCAGGGGGCTCTCTTATCATACATGGATTATAATCTACATAACTGGGTCCTCATTAGTGTATAATTACCTGTATCTACAGATCTCTGTGTATTATCTAGAACGAGCTTCATATCTACATAGGAGCAGCTCGTCCTCCAGCAGAGACTACCACCATGTTTCTACAGTAGCCCAGAACAGACACACCACACACGGGCTGTAGAGAGACTCTCACACTGTCACACTGAAGCAGCAGCTTCAATTAGGGGGCGCTATAGCACCTACTGGAGTACGTAGACAGAAGGAGAACCCTTGTTGGAATGTTCTACTGTAGAACATATTTATCAGTAGCTCCGCCCATAAAACTCCAAGTAGGATATTTTCATAGTTTAGAAACACCACCAGCATTAACACCACCAGCGTTTACACCACCAGCCTCAGATTAAATTAGCCTGTGGAAATGTGAACAAGAAGCAAAGTCAGAAAATGTGTGTGTGTGTGTGTGTGTGTGTGTGTGTGTGTGTGTGTGTGTGTGTGTGTAAACCTGATAAACCCATATCACCCTCACCGTATCATCTTTATCTCAGTGGAGCATGGTGTGATGGAGGAAGACGTAGCTGCTGGGGGGAACTGGTAATGAGGGTGACGGTGTACTGTTTAACATACGGTGGTATGTCCTAATGTGACTACATGTGACTAATGTTGTGATCACATGACCTACATTGTCATGATGTTGTGCTCCAGTTCTGTGATCTGTGTTAGAGAGTCTGTTCAGACTGACTGGTTTCTCCTCTGATCAGTCTGTGCCGCAGCTCTGTGCCGTCTCCGGTTAGAGAGAACGGGCTCTGTGTGCCAGCTTTCAGTGTGCTCTGTTCTCCAGCTGGCCCTGTTCACACATTCGGGTCCGACTGCAGCTCATGCTGTATGAAGGTTTGTGAGGCTGCAGAAGCAGCAGGAGGCCGCAGCAGTCTGTGAGGTCTGACCTTCTGAAGACGTGGCGGTGTGGTTGTGGAATGAGTCAGTGAGTGGGTTCTAGAGCTTGAAAAGGTCTTCACGTTTATGGACGTTCTGTTTTAAACCCGTATGGTCTGTGATATCACTGTGATGATTAGGTCAGTGCTCTGAAGGACAGTTCCAGCATTTTACAGCCAAACGTCTGTCCTATCTGCAGCGTCCGGTTCTTTACCCCAGGCTCTAATGTTCCTGGACTCCCTGAAGAACAGAACAGACCCGCTGATACAGCCTGCTGAGCAGATCGTCTGTGGTGGTCATACATGCCCTATGTATTTAAAGATGGTTACTCCAGGGTTCTTTACTGAAGGCAGTGGAACCATGAGTTCCAGTAGAACAGTTCATTTTGGCGCTTCTATATAGAATCGTTTCTTTAGTCCGGACTCAAAATCATGGGATGTGTTTGGACCCTCTAAGTAGGGCTGGACGATATGGCAGTGATACTGCGTCACGATACACGATAAGACTTTACATTTCAGTCCCATTTATCCCACTATGGTGAAATCTTATTAACTGGTTTATTATTTATTTATTTATTGTTTGATTTTATTGTCAGATTGTGTATATAGTCTTTGTCATTTTAGTTTAACCAGATTAAATTCTATTTTCATTTCTTTTATAGTCTCTTTAAGATGTAAATTCTTGGCTGCACTGAAAATGAGGGTGAATAATAAACCTACAGCACCTTCAGTGGTGTGATAGTTTAAATACTGACTCGGATGCTGTGCTGAGCTGAACACTGAAGACTAACTCAGCTCTGTTTGTACCTATGAAGCCCGCGTTCCGCTCTGTTCTGGTGATACGCTGAGTTACTGCTCTGTAGATAAGGGCTGGAAGTAGTTTGGCCTGGTAAGCATTTCCTGATTATGAAAGCTGGTGTGACTCAATAACGCCAGTCTGAGTCATGTATCACACCAACACTCCAAAACGATGCCTGAGGCCCAGAGTAATATCCTGCTTACGCCCGTCTCGCCGCGTACCGGGTCATCCAGGTGTGTTGGAGCAGGACATGCTGCGCTGTGCGGTTCTGAGGACCTCCGGGATTAACAGGAGCAGAATGTGTTCAGGAGGTTCAAGTGTTAGTATGTCTGTCAGTCAGGGGGGACGTGTCTCTCACTTCTCCCACGTTGGCTGGCTGATAACACACTCGCCATAGCAGCACTGGTGCAGTTCCTGCACGTCTCCTGATCAGTGTTCAGTGAGTAACAGTGCAGTCTAATGGGCCAGGTTTCAGCTGTATACGGTGTGGGGTTAAGTGTGGACCCCTGGATTCAGACAGAGGTTCACAGTCTTCGTCATCGATGGCTTCAGCCTTGCATGTCCTGAGCAGCATGAGCTCGAATACCCACAGATATACATATATCAGTGTTAGCCACAGATACACCTGCTGGAACACACACTCACACACACACACACACACACACACACACACACACACACACACACACACANACACACACACACACACACACACACACACACACACACACACACACACACACACACACAAACATATATATATCAGTGTTAGCCACAGATACACCTGCTGGAACAC
>CM067489.1:1043172-1056108 GCA_034552555.1 Semaprochilodus insignis
AACGAATCCGTGTGTGGAGGCCCCGTGGTCAGCACCAAGATGAACGGTTTGTTGTCACGCGTCACACGTCCAGAAGGCCTGGTGTCACTCCACCTCCACCTCTACCGCACCATCTGCAGGAACTGTGTGAGGATATTCAAGCTGCATGGGATGGATTATCACAGGACACCATTAGGAACCTCTACAGCTCCATGCCGAGACGTGTTGGGTTAGCAAACACGGCGGCCCGACGCCATACTGAGAGACAGACTTCTGTATGTGTAGCTCAATAAATATTGATCATATCAGTCTAAATTTATCATCAGTTATTGATCCTGGTAACCTTTATCTTCCTTCCCTTTCATGAATCCATCAATCTCATTTACATATACTTCAGATATTTCAGAGCTGTACCTACACCTGTTTGGCTACCTGCTAATGTTACCTGCTATAGGCTAACTGCTACAGGTTTATACCTTCGATAGGCAACTCACATTTGTACCAGTCAGACAGGTCAACTTACTCCATGTCTGATTTCATACTGATACTACATGAGCCAGACTGAATTCATCATGGTTGTGACATCATGATGACAACACAGGATCCACACTCTCAGTCAGAGAGGCTGAATTTCAGTGTGACTTCAGCTGTTTGCATCATACACTCAGCCCAGACTACACAATAAAAAACAGCCAATCAGCACAGAGGTCATTTACATACATCAGTCTTAAAGGGACAGTAACAAAAACAGCCTGTTTGAGAAGGAGTTCAGGAGAAGGCACGAGGAATCACTCTTATGATTTTGGGTGTGAAAAAAGTCTTTTGGGGGGGAAACGAGACCTTTCCTTTTTTTCTTCATGTTTGTTTGTTTGTTTGTTTGTTTGTTTTTAATTGTAAGAAAAAACAAAAAGTCAGTAATTGAAAAAGCCATGAGTGGAGCGGACGCCGGCAGGGTCTTCCTCTCTATATCTCTGACCGCCACGGTCTGTGATCGCGTTATGCTCCGTGCCCACGTTTCCACAGCGGTGGGATTTGGGCGTCTGAGTGAGATCAGGGCAGACAGCTGTCCATCAGCAGCCGGAGCGCTCCATCGCCGCAGGCTCCTGTGCAGGAGCATGAATAGTAGCCCCCTGTCACGGCCCATCAGTCTCACACACACACACTGGAGCTTGATGTCCGTGCGGTCTGTCAGAACCAAGATTGTGGGTGTAAGTGTGACCAACTCGCCCAGGTCATCTCAAATCTAAGGCCACATGCGCACACACACACACACACACACACACACACACATGCATACATATATAGTACTGTGCAGTCAGAGACCTCCCTTCATTTTCAGGAGATATTTCTGAAACACAACCGAAGCTCCTAACAACCACCTGGAAGACCTGGTAGACCCACCAACACTGTCCCCATCAGATAACAGCACCTTCATCTCTGAGAGAGAGGAGAACATCAAGCTCCACTCCTGCTTCAGGTCTGAGAACCTCCACAGGCGCTCCTGTCCATCCTTCCACAGTGAGAAGACTCCTCAACACTATGGAGGTCTGAAAGGAGGTGTAGCTGTTCAAGAAGCTCCTCACTGAGTAAAGGAGACTCACATCCAACAAAGAAGCTGCTGGTGTTCTCAGAACAATGGACTGACCACCCCAGAGTCCAGAACCTCAACACCACTGAATTCAGATCCTAAGACTGAACTTTGGAGGTGTGTCTGCAGGTTCCTCTGAGAAGCTATATATGGCCTGAGCTGAAGCAGTCATGATGTGATGGGAGTGTAGCCTTGCAGACTCCGGGTCTGCATTCCTGTGTGACTCTGCCGGACTCTTGTGGCACTCGGTTAAATCCCAGTACCAGGAGCAGGTGTTTAGTCAGTCCAGTGCATGCGGGAGCGGAACAATATATACATATAGAGAAACTCTGTAGTAATAACTAGTCTATAAACAGTTATAACAATCACAGTGATTAGCATAATTAACATAAACAGTGAATAACCAATGAGTGATTCATAAATTCTAAACAGTTTATCAGCCGATCACGTGATCAACACATGAACTGCCCTGCTGTGCTACAGGGAGGGTGGAGCCTTTAGACGGTCAGTGGGCCTCAGATGTGACCAGGGCTCTAAAGAAAGGCCAGTACTCCAGTTAAGCCCACTAAAGGCGAGTCAGACATACGGCAGCCGTTACAGTCTGGATCATCCCAGGAGAAATTCAGTTATTTGTAGAGTGTGGAATTTGGGATGTCAGGTGGGCAGGAGTTGGCAGGAATGTCTATGCTGCAGGCGGGAGCGGGATTATGAAATCAGTCCTGCTCAGAACTGCTCAGTTAATTCAGCATAAACACAAATGTTGCATTAACTGTTTAGATTTTACAACCGTTTTTCCAGACCCAGTTCAGCAGGCCCAGTTCAGCAGACCCAGCTCAGCAGGCCCAGTTCAGCATACCCAGTTCAGCAGGCCCAGTTCAGTAGACCCAGCTCAGCAGGCCCAGTTCAGCATACCCAGTTCAGCAGGCCCCGTTCAGCATGCCCAGTTCGGCAGGCCCAGTTCAGCAGGCCCCGTTCAGCAGGGGCACATAGTCTGTTTTTGACGCGTCAGTCAAGCCGAATGAATCAATACTAGTTACGTAATTAGGCGCCGACTTTAATCAATTACTGGCTTTGTTTATGGTAAATGCGCGCGGACTTCTCATGGCGCGCCTGTGGAGCGTGAGTTCATTAGTATGCGTCGCGTGGTGCTCGGAGCTGAGTGAGCGCGCGCTGTGGCGCGAGGGTTTAGCGGCGATGCTCGAGCCGCCGTTTTATTACTGAGGAGGGCGAGACATCAAAGAGGCACGCGCGTGAGGAGGTGAGCGCACCTGGGGAAAGGCGAGCGACCTCTACATGCGCGCGCTTCACAGCCCTCGCGCCCCAGTCAGACCCTTTATGTAGGAGCTTTAATGGAGAGACGCACTGAGCTCTACGTCTCTCTCTCTCTCTCTCTCTCTCTCTCTCTCTACCTTTCTCTCTCTCTCTCTACCTTTCTCTCTTTCTCTCTCTCTCTCTCTACCTTTCTCTCTTTCTCTCTCTCTCCCTCTCTCTCTCTCTACCTTTCTCTCTCTCTCTCTCTCTCTCTCTCTCTCTACCTTTCTCCCTCTCTCTCTCTCTCTCTCTCTCTCTCTCTCTCTCTCTCTCTATCTATCTATCTCTCTGTGTCTCTCTACCTCTCTCTCTCTCTCTGTCTCTCTGTGTGTGTGTCTCTCTCTCTCTCTCCTAATCACGGTGGGTGTGATGGTGGTCCGTGGTTCTGTAGGGTTCTGTGTGAGAGTGCACTGAGTGCTTTATTCCTGTATGTATAATAAGTCTGAGGGGATTTGGGGGTGAAGGCGAATGAGTGTCTGCACGCTCCACCGGCCGCACACAGACACACTGTGCCCACACAGACCCACATACACTCTCATATACACACATGTATGCACACACACACACACACACCCAGCACACTCTCACATACACACCCACACATCCACTCCCACTCCAAACACATTCTCACACCAAACACCAGCAGGACAGAGCACGTCACTGTACAGCATCAGAGAGCGGTTGGTGACAGGTGAGGTGTGTTGCTGATAGGTGAGGCTGTATGAACGTTCCTGGTTAACTTCGTGCCTGTGTTTATTAGCCTCTCCGTCTGCAGACTGGATGATGAATCTGCTGGATTCTGTAGAGAGAAAACATCAGGGACACAATCCGGATACAAAATTGGGAACGCTGTCAAACCCATGAGGGACGTGGTGCAGCACAACAGAAGGTTACACAGCATGACACCTGACGTATAACCTGGAAAGAGCAGAATTCCCCTTAAAGGTCACATGACCTGGCCATTATGCCTGTGAAAGTTTGGACAGCCCCTGACCATGTGACCTCACTGTCTCCTGGTTCTCCCTGCACTGCAGACTTCAGAGTTTCCTGGCGTTAAGACACTCAGTCTTAACTTCTCCTCGTGGCGAAGTCAGTAATGAGCTGATGAGGTCAGTCAGGTTCCGGAGGTGGAGAGCGAGGAAAAGTGCTGAGCAGTGCTGTCCCGGGACCAGACCTGGAACCCGCTCAACTAATGCTGCACAGCTGAAGGCACGGAACAGCTGCTGCTGTTTGAACCCTTTACATTCAGCTGTATATATAGCAACATGGCATGAACACAATTCCGCAGCTAGCATTCCTCTTCCTTCCTGTTGTTGCATTTGGGAATCATTTTGGGAACAACTGGCTCGATCACGTCACGTGATGCAGCATATAATAGCCCATTCCAGCCGTTTGAATGTCTGGTGGTGACACCGGAGTGGGTCATGATGAGAAGACCACTCAAATCAAATACATTAGATATACATACATAAACACTCACACGGTGCAGCCTGAACACTCACACGGTGCAGCCTGAACACTCACACGGTGCAGCCTGAACACTCACACGGTGCTGCCTGAACACTCACAGTACTGCCTGAACACACACGGTGCTGCCTGAACACTCACACGGTGCTGCCTGAACACTCACACAGTGCTGCCTGAACACTCACACAGTGCTGCCTGAACACTCACATGGTGTTGCCTGAACACTCACACAGTGCTGCCTGAAAACTCACATGGTGCTGCCTGAACACTTTACCAGTCTGTGCATTTCTACATGAATGTGTTTAATATCATCAGATCTTCACCTCATACAGTGATAGAGAACACAACACCAATCCTATAGCTGCCCATCTGTTTGTTGATCCGACGTTAACTCTCTCTGTTGGGAAAAGTATGTGAAGCTCTGTGTTCAGGAGCTGTTGTGACCTCCTACGGTTCCTGTAGCTGTTGCTCAGCCCTGCACACTGGAATCTCAGCCCATTCCTCCTTACAGATCCGCTTCAACGGGCTATCTTACAGGAACTTCTGTCTCGACATTCCGACTGAGTTCGGGTCTGGACTGTGCTGGACTGTGAAAACTACAGCACATAAATAGGAACTGTGCCCTAAAATTATCAGGAGGTGCCATATTTAAAGGAGCGATATGTAAGATTTATACTGTGGTTTAAAACATTCCAAAATCAGCTAAAGTTATCAGTGCTCTCAGGGTCCTGTTCTTTGAAAGGTCCTGCTCCCGGTTCCATTATTTAAGGTGGTGTGTGAAATACCCCCTGGTATTCAGGGGTCCTGACCGCTGACTGCTGAGTCACTCGCCATAGCAGTGCTAATGCTAATGTTAGCAGGATGAACAATGTCTTTTCCCTGGATCTGTATTTGAAGGTCTATTTTTCCCAAATGGACAGCAAAATGTCTTAATACGTTTATTATGATTTTGATTGTGAGATATTTTGGGGGGTTCAATAGCTTAATTAGAGGGTTCCAGACACCCCCAGGACCGCCCCAGGACCCCCCCAGGACCCCCTGTATTTCACAACTTGAGTTAAGGGCAGGAAGCCAATGAAAGGAGCAGTAAACACAAGGATGGCTGAAGTTCTTGGGGATTGATCGCATCCCATGCCGCTGCCACCACACCAGCTCTTGGCAAGAAACCACGTTTAGCAGCATTTCCTGGAGATATGCTGCCCCCTACTGTTTGGAGTATGAATTTCACAGGTTGCAACAATTTTACACACTGCTCCTTTAATTGTATTCCCTGTGGAGGATGTCACTTACACTCAGACAATCATTAAATCATGTCACTTGATCAGTAGTGTTTAACCCTCTCTCACAGCTGTTTTCCATCCCTATGATGGTGATGATGATGATGATGACGATGATGATGGTGATGGTGATGATGGTGATGGTGGTGATGATGATGATGGTGATGGTGATGGTGGTGATGGTGATGGTGATGGTGATGATGGTAATGATGATGATGGTGATGATGATGGTGATGATGATGATGATGATGATGATGGTAATGATGATGATGATGATGGTGATGATGATAATGATGATGATGGTGATGGTGATGGTGATGATGATGATGGTGATGGTGATGATGATGATGATGATGATGGTGATGATGATAATGATGATGATGGTGATGATGATAATGATGATGATGGTGATGATGATGGTGATGATGGTGATGATGATGATGGTAATGATGATGATGGTGATGGTGATGATGTGGTATATGGTGTGGTATTGATCGTTATGCTTTCCTAACTGGTAGAAATGAGTCAGTGCTTCAGGTCTGATGTGTACGTTAGACCGATTTGTGCTTGCAGGCCTTTCAGCGGGACATTTTGATCAAAGCTGAAGTACTGAAAGCGTGCTCGACAGGCCGGAGATCGGCATTGTTTGGATTCCGGGATAATCCAACTTAAGCCACGCTCAGATTCTCAGACGCAAGTGTCTCCTGATCCCGGTGGAAACCACATGAGAGAGAGTTGCTTGGTGCAGTGTTGGGAGTTGGGACGAGTATGACTGACCTGCATGGCCTAAATAGAGGAACTAAAGGACAAATCCACCAGATTCTTAAAGTTCCTGTATAGTTAAGTGGCTTTGACAAAGTCATGCAGGTTCACAGTGATGGTGATAGGAACCAGGCGGCTGACGCAGCTCCCTCACAGACAGCGCTTACATTAACCAGGTTCCAGATACAGTATGACCTGAACATACAGTATGATGGTTTTCAGAGCGGACTTTGGCCCAAAATTCTTTATTAACACTGTTTAACTATTTTACATCAATACTACAACTAAAAACGTCTACATTTGTATTAATAGTGTTATATATGCGTTATGACACACGGAAGGTTAAATGGTCAGCAGTTTGGTGCTTTTACATTTAGATCAATATGCAGACGTTAAATAGTGAAGGTAAGTCCAGGTGTGTACAGGACAGCAGACGTGTGGACAGACAGGTATGTAAGTGTGTAAGCTATGTTGACCCCCAGGTGACCCCCAGGTTCCACATGTGTCTTCTTTTCATAATTACCTCCTTAAATGGCCACAACCCACCAAGGTTCCAAGGTTCTACCCCAGACACTTCTACAGCCTCAGAACAACGCAGCCAGTTCATTTCGTAGTGCGTGTAGTTACTGAGTAATAATCCTCATTTTGTAACACACCTGGAATTTTATAGGAATTAAAGGATGATTGGGAGGATGGGCGCTTCTTAAATCCATTCTGAGAATGTCAGCTTTACAGTGTACACGCAGGAGCAGATGATCACCGGACTTCCATAAACGTTATTCCAACAGTCAGTTTAAGTTCACCGGAGAGTAACCGGAGAGTCCCCTGTGACTGAACCCTAACACTAACCCTAACACTAACACTAACACTAACACTAACTCTAACACTAACTCTAACACTAACACTAACACTAACTCTAACCCTAACACTAACTCTAACACTAACTCTAACTCTAACTCTAACTCTAACACTAACACTAACACTAACTCTAACCCTAACACTAACTCTAACACTAACTCTAACACTAACTCTAACTCTAACACTAACACTAACACTAACACTAACACTAACTCTAACCCTAACACTAACTCTAACACTAACACTAACTCTAACACTAACACTAACACTAACTCTAATTCTAACACTAACTCTAACACTAACACTAACTCTAACACTAACTCTAACACTAACACTAACACTAACTCTAACACTAACTCTAACACTAACTCTAACACTAACTCTAACTCTAACACTAACTCTAACCCTAACACTAACTCTAACACTAACACTAACTCTAACTCTAACACGAACTGTAACACTAACTCTAACACTAACACTAACTCTAACACTAACACTAACACTAACACTAACTCTAACTCTAACACTAACTCTAACCCTAGCTACTGATTTCTAGTTTAGAAAGTTCCCAAATTAACTAAAATGATCAACAGGATGTGAAGCAATAACAGCTGTGACGTGTGTTAAAGACGCCTGTGTACAGTGTATCAGAGATACCTACTGGAGTTAGCATGCTAACCAGCTAGACCTGGTCCGTCCTGTCTGTAATACCACTGTGTACCTGAGGAGGTGATAGTGAGTCACTGTAGTGCTGTAGGAGTGGAATCAGTCCAACATGAGAGGATGGAGAAGTAGCTCTGCTGCCCCGACGGCGTATTCTAACCTCCTATCAGTCATGGTGAAGGAGCTGCTCCCGGTTAGATCATTAAAGGGCAGGTAGACCATGAGAGGGGCAGCAAACACAACCATGGCTGAACCTCTTGGCAAGCGACCACCGCTGCTGCCACCGCCGCCCGCTCTCGGAAGAAGCCACGTTCAGCAGTGAACAGAAGAAGTGATATAAACAGAAGCAGAGGAAGACTTAACGCTGGTGCTGCTCTCTATGTTGAAGAGCCTGAGTGCGGACGTGTGGTGCTGTTTTCAGGATACGAGTTACGGACCGAAACCTCAAGTCGGTTCTCCCGAGAATGTTACAGTACTCTGCAGTTTTATTGGGGTCCAGCACTAACACCAACACTAACACTGAGGAGGGACTACTGCTTACGTGTAAACACCACAACGTTATGGTGATTTGCTGCCCCCTGCTGTTGGAAGAATGAATTTGTCAGTCAGTCGTCTTCCACACTGCTCCTTTAAGATTATGCTGCCGGTATAGTCATACGTTCAGTTTAAGGTTTTAGTCTAAATGGAACCGTAAGGCGAACGTGCTGTAAAGCTAAACAGCAAGCAGGGAATCTTTTTCCAGGTTTTCCGGATTTTCCCATCATCAACATTCCATATAAACTCAGAAGACACGTGTAGGTTCACTGGTGGTGTAGACAATAAAATGTCTATATGTGTGTTCTAGACATGGAGAACCCTGGTTCCCATCACCACCACTGCTCAGTCTGAGCTCTGGAATTAGGCAGATATCAGGAATTCTCCTTGTGGAAGCGCTGACCAGGTTTAGGAAGCGTGTCCTGCTCTCCGGGTCACTCTGCTCTAATGTGTGTCCAGTCTGGTGTGAGGGTGTCTGTGGACTTGACCTACATTCCCCCCCTCCAGCTCACCCTCCGTATTTACTACCGGAAATGATGCAACAGCGTCGCGCTCTTACAAACCCACCCCAGCAGACTGATGAGCGTGCGATGATTGGCTGAAGCCGGTGAGACTCTCTTCTCTGATTGGCTGCGTGTTGCGTCACTCGAAGCTGCTGCGCGGAGCACATGGGCGGAGAGGAAGGAAGCCACGTTGACACAGAGCTGCTGTTTTTATTTGGGCTTAAACCGGGAGCTACTGGATTTACTCAGGAGAGATCCGTGCAGGTAAGACTGGGAACGCTGGGAATGATCTCTGATGGGGAATGTTTCGGGATATGTCGAGTTATGAGGATAAGGGTTATTAGCAGCGTTATGAAGGATGCTGGAACACAGCAGAGCTAATATCTGTACTAAACAGAGGTTAATATACAGCCTGCAGCAGAACCTCGGTATACGACCTGCAGCAGATAGAACCTCGGTATACGACCTGCAGCAGATAGAACCTCGGTATACGACCTGCAGCAGATAGAACCTCGGTATACGACCTGCAGCAGAACCTCGGTATACGACCTGCAGCAGAACCTTGGTATATGACCTGCAGCAGATAGAACCTCGGTATATGACCTGCAGCTGTGTAACTGCCCTGTGTTTGCAGGGTTATATAGTCCAGCAGCTAAGATGAGATAATTGCTTTATAGCTGCTCCAGTTAGTCTAGATTATCTGATAAACTGTGTTCAGGCCGGGTTTGTCCTTATCAGACCGTCTACAGGAGAGTTTACGGTTTACCTGCTGAACCGTCTGATCGTGGTTTATATACACTGACTGAGGGCTGCTCTGATGTGGCCTAAGTCCACCAGCAGGTCACTTACCTGCTGAAACACCTAATTCAGGAAATCAGGTAATGGTCAGTCTGGCCGGAGCAGGAATATGACCAAACCCTGCAGTGTTTTGACCCCTGTGTGAGGACTGTGTGGCTTCCTGTGTAGATGTTCACGGACAGTACACACGGTTCTCCATCAGCTCCTAGTGTAAATGTACCGGATTAGGCCAAACGGAATAACTGGAATATCACCAGCTGGACAGTTTTAAGATGAGCTTTTGGGTGAGAGGTCCGTGCGTGGCCTTGTTGAGTAGGTGAAGTAGAACCTGAATACTTTACCTCCCATTGATTCCCCGTTTAGGCTGTGCTGGTCGTTTAGTGCAGGAGTTAAATGACTGTTTGTGTTGTAGACATTGTGACCCTGGTAAGTGAGTGATGGGGTGGGGATCACCGAAGGCCCCACAGTGTGATAGTATCACTATGCGTAATCACAGTGCAGTGTTATTGTGATATTGTGATTTTCTGAGTATTCAGAACAGTATTGTGATTTTTTTTTTCTCTTTCTTCAAATGTGAATTTTGTCCCACGTCACAAGTTAAAGCCGTCCTTTCTGACGTTTCCAGAAGTGTAGTTTGTATTTGCAGTTCGTTACACAGTACACCTCCGGACCCCCCGAATGACCCGGGAGTTGAAAGTAAACTGTGATCATGCTTTAAAAGCTTCTGTAGTCCTTTAACCAGGCGGTGTTTCAGAATATGAAGTCTCCTGTTTGATGTGTGTTGCGGGAGAAACGTGACTTTGTGAATGTTCGGATTTGCAGGGCTTCTGGAATAAACAGCATGAGTGTCGGATTCATCGGAGCGGGTCAGCTGGCCCATGCCTTGGTCAAGGGCTTCACTGCTGCAGGTAGGACAGGAGGAAACCATTTATGAACGCTTTAGTCTGTTACAGCTCGCCACGTTTGGATCCGAACTTGGTCCTTTGAAGGTGATTCTGCTTCATTGGTTCAGCTCGGACTTCTTTATAAACCAGAATAGTCGTGTTCACATGGTGCAGCCTGATAATCCACTAATAACCCCACTAATGGCTCACTCGGAGTAGAATACACCTCAGTCGGATTAGACTAGTCCAGCTGACGCCAGAATACAGTTTCTGTCTGGTTGAGCGAGCCGGGTAATACTCCATTCAGTAGAAGAGTAATGGCCATGGAAACACCTGGATCTGATTATATTCCCAGTCGGAATGATTAGATACGTTCTAGACATGTGCATTAGTGTCATAACGGGTGTCTATTATGTTCCACATGGCAGGAACACAAACTGGTCTGCGTAGGTGTTAGCAGGATGGAGATGGAGCTCGCTGCTGGTCCGACGAGTAGATGAGTCTGAGACACACGTTAAACACAGACTGAGGTTTCTTCACAGTACAGACGGAGCCTGTGAGATACTCCCCTCATTTGTAATCTGTGATCGGAATGGATCCCTTGCACAGGAACACATCCAGTGATCCCAAAAAAGAGATCCTAGATCCTAACTTCAGCTCCTGTGAGCCTGTAGATGCTGGATGCACCCGCGGTGCTCGGCTACGTTTACTCCTGCTCGAGTCACCATTTCACTGGATCTGGGTTTAGGTTCTTCACGCTCCCGCTCACACACCCTCTGCGCTCTGTCCCCCTCGCTGTTCCTCTGTTTCTCCCTCAGGTGTGATTGCAGCTCACCGGATCACTGCCAGTTCTCCAGATACGGATCTGCCAACGGTGTCTGGGCTCAGGGTCAGTATATTCGGCCTCAGACGAGCAGCGTGTGTGACTGTCCTACAGGTCGTAGGTGTTGTGTTCACGTCTGTCTGTTCTTTCAGAAAATGGGGGTGAACTTCACCACCAGCAACAAGGAAGCCACGCACAAGAGTGACGTCCTGTTTTTGGCCGTTAAGCCTCATATTATCCCCTTCGTTCTGGATGAAATCGGACCGGACATCGAAGACAGGCACCTCATCGTGTCCTGCGCTGCCGGAGTCACTATCAGCTCCATAGAGAAGGTGCGGCACTAGACTAACACGGCTTAATGCCCTCACAGGGGAATTCCTCCTAAATTTTAGAGGTCGGTGTAGCTCTCTGCGGAGAGGTGACGCTGGATTCCTTACAGTGATGGGAACCAGGGGACATGATGTCTACGGAGCAGGGCTGGTGTGTGTAGATGCTGGAAATGCTAAAAGGGTAGTGATCACACACGGTCAGTTTTCTGGGGTTACTGTGGCTCTTTAGCGAGCTCTCCATGGAGCATCACCTGAGTAGCTTCTGCTGCCGGCCAGGTTCCCAAGTTCTATATGACCTACTCCGTTAAATTAAAGGGGAAGTAAAATAAACAATAAAGTTTTAGTTTTAGCTTTTCATCCTCACGCAACCAATCCACACCATCACCGTACGTGTAGAGACCACGACGACTTCAGATCCTGTCCTCCTAATACCTCTGAGCGCAGGCCCGACTGATAATAATACAGAATGGTTCAGGTTCTGTAGTGCCTGTTACGAACGCCAGACCACAAAAGTTCACATAGTCACACGGACAAAAAACCAGAACCAGATTTCCAGTTAAACAGTCTGAGCGACTTGGTTCACTTACTGAGATGAACAGCGGTGAAGTTCAGAATCACGGGTGGAATTCCCCTGTAACTCTTAGTCTGGGTCTTCAGCTGGTCACTCGTGTACCTGTAGGGGTTCTGTATTAGTGTACAGGAGTTGGATCATGTTTTATAATAGTGTTTAAAGGGTTAAAACTGACACGTAAACCGACAGGACACATAGGGTCCTAACCCCCCTCCCCAGCCCCAATACCAGGCAGATCGACCACCCGTCTGTCGGTAAACTCAGTCCCGAGTCCTGAGGCATTCCTGGCTATGGTTTGAGTGATCCCGATTGGAACTGTGGAAGGATGGTAGTCCTCCGCCGCTCCCGCAGGCCGTGCATTACTCTCTTTCACGAACCCGATCCGGCAGTTTGACTCCGCACAGCTCGCCGGGCTCTCTGAAAGGACAGGGTCCTGAACACTCGGATTTCCTCAATTAGGCGCTTAGTTTTCTGAGAAGCGTCACAGTGGGCTCTTCTGCTCTCCGGTGGGCTGGACGAGTCAAATCTCAATACTCAACAAGTACTAATATTCCTACTCTCTCTCTCTCTCTCTCTCTCTCTCTCACAC
>CM067489.1:1061086-1086499 GCA_034552555.1 Semaprochilodus insignis
ATATATATATATATATATATATATATATATATATATATATATATATATATATACACACACACACACACATATATATATACACACACACACTCACATATATATATATATATATACACACACACACATATATATACACACACACACTCACTTCATATTCCCTTATAAGCTCCTTCGGGCGCCTGCAGATGTTACCCAGCCGCTCTGACGGATTGTGGACAGAGTAGTTGGAGACGATATCCGTCCAGACACACGTTTCAGACTGAGACGAACAGAAGTGCATTTCCAGCATGCTGTCTGTCACCTAGTGCCTCCTTGCAGTGGCAGACAGCGCGCTCCCCGGGGAGCAGCACTGGGAGTCAGCAGACAGCAGATGTTCCACGTGATGTTATAGACTTCCTGTCTTTCAGAAAAAAACACAGAGCTGGAGGAGGAGGGAAGATTGGTTCAGAGTTACTGCATCACTCAGATAAACAGCCAATCAGAGAGCTCTAATACATCGCTCTGAGACAAACTCACAGACTCACAGTGGTGGTGATGGGAACCGGGGTTCTCCATGTCTAGAACACACATATAGACACTTTATTTACTAACCCACCAGTGAACCTACACGTGTCCTTCTCTGGGGAGCCTCTCTGAGCTGTACGTATTATTTAACCAGCCCAAAACCTGCTCGCGCTTTTTACCCCAGCTTGTTTGTACGCCGCCGCTTCATTCACATCTCCTAGACGATGAGAACGCTGCGAGAGAAAGAGAGAGCGAAGACGGAAAACCAGATAATAAACAGTAAACGCACGGAAGAGGAGGAGAACGTCGAGTCACTTCAGACTCGTGTAGTTTCAGCATCGCTCCTGAAGTGTTCCTCTGCGTCTGGCGGTCGCTGCTGTTAAACGCTGCTCGCTGTTTCCCGGACTGCACACGTGCACAGACGGAGGAATCCGAAAGAGACCGGAGTAAAGGTGTACCTGCTCTGAGACACCTGCTCACTGAGCTAACACCTCTGTCAGATTTCTGGGCCTCAGTCTGATCCAAGAAATCAGAGTGTCTGTTTACACGACCAGTGGAATAATCAGATAACCGCAGAGATGGATTATAATCTGATTATTGCATGTGAACACACTCACTGTTGGGTTCCGTGGTCACTGACCCTCCTCCTGGAGATCTGCTGTCCTGCAGGGTTTGGTTCCAGCCTCCTGCCTCCCTGCTGACTCTGGTCTAGCAGTCCAGGACGTCTGAAGAGGTTAGCGGGTTGGAGGTCGATCTCCACACCAGGGCTGGTGACCTCTGGTTTAAACAGTGTAACGCTTCTCCAGTAATGATGTTCCAGCTCCAACAAGGGGGATAAAGATGCCCCAGATCAGTCCTACAGTGAACTGGGCCGAGCCCCGGCTCTCAGCACCCCTGCCTCACAGCGCTGTCCACCCTGAGTGGGTTTAAAACGAGATTAAAACTTCATTATAAAACTTATATAAATTAATCACGAAACCAAACATCACTGCACTCATCGCGTATAGTGTGGGAGAGCCGGTTCCTGTCAGCACCTCTGTGACCCATTCAGTCCAGACCATTTCACACCGAACCACCCCGAATGACATCACCCTTCAATTCTGCAGAAATTCTGAAGCAGGTGGATTCCCCCTTTAATCCGTGTGTGTGTCTTGTGTGGTTTAGTTCCTGTAATGTTCGTCGTCTGACCGTTTCACCAGCTCTCAGGACCCTGTCTAGCGTGTTCTCTGTCCTCGTGCAGCTTTGTGAACAGGGTTCTGTGGTGAGCACATACCTGAGGAGCCGTTTGTGTTTAATTTGCTGATGATGTCATATCCCTTTTGAACTCCTGAGGTAAGAACAGACTGTCGTATGATGTGTCCTTAGTGGAGACTGAGTGGAACTGTGTCACCGGCTACACGGGCATTAAAGCTTTATTAAAGGTGCTAATCGTGAGCGGAGGAGTGTCTTTAGCGGAGCGTAGAGGAGGAACCGGGTTTCTGATCAGGAAACAGTTCTTTTATTTGTTCCTGGTGTGTAATTATAGCACGGAGACGGTATGAATAATTAATGTGTCTGTAATTGAATTAACTGGAGACCTTTCCCTGAAGCCCATTAGTCACCTGTACAGGACCAGCAGCTTTAGGACCCTGTAATTACCCGTGTGCGCCCTGTCATTTATTTCTCGCAGGTCTGCGAGACTAAGAACAGCTGCACACACTGACGTCCAGAGGTAGCGGAGCCGTAGCGTGTTCACTTTAGAGGTTTTGTTTTCTGAAATCCCGACGTGTGTGAGTGTGTGAGTGATCCGAGGTGCGGAGTGAAGATGGATCCACTGTTAAGGCCTTTTTGGAACCTTCAGGCAATCACCCTATGAAGGAGACCAGTGAGAGACGGAGATCAGGGTTCCTCAGTCCTGACGTCCTGAAAGGCTGAAGCAGCTCAGAAGAAGTGGAAGCTAATACTCAGTACTGTAGTGATTAACTGTTTGTCAGAGGTGATGAGCGTGTAAGTTCTAGATCTATAGAAGCCCATTTCCACCACTTACAGAAAAAAGACCACATAGAAAGTCATAATTATAAGAAAGTAAACTCATTATGAGATAGTAAGTCTTAATTATGAGAGGCTAAGTCTTAACTGAGATCATAATTGAGAGTAAGTCTTAATTATGACATGGTTAGTCGTAGTTATGAGATACTGTATGGCCTTTTCTTCTTTAAGTGGGGAAACACAACAGTGTCCAATCAGGATTATGTTCTTTGCAGTATCTAGGAAGATAAAGTCAAGCAAGCGCTCCCATTGGTCAGGACTTCAGGAGCTGAACTGTAGGCCTAACGCTTCAGATTAACCTCTAGCAGACTCAGGAACTGTCGGTGGAGTCAGCCCATCATGGCTCAGAGTAGTGGGACAGGCACACCTCCCGTAAGGCCGGGTCACGTCACTGACCGTGCAGGTAAGAGGCGACGGCTCCGTGTCTGGTCTCTTTGTGACCGAGTCACTGTGTACCTGGGGCCGTAAGCAGAGGCTGATGGGAAGTGAGAGCCCTCAGTAAAGCCCTGTGTTTCACTGTGTTGGGTTTGTTGTGTTCTGTTGTGGGTTAATTAGTGTGGTGTGTGTGTTCACCGCGAGCGAGCGATGTAGTTCCTCATCAGTAAGTGGCTTTTCTGCCACGTTCAACGAGCAGAAACTGACTCAGCACACCGGCACAACGTGTTCACGTCTGTTACAGGCTTCAGATGAAGGATGGGGCCTTAACAAGCTTTACATGACTGTGTTTATTCTCAAATGGCCAATAAATGATAATGAGAAGCAGTGTGAGCTAACAAATTAGAATTTAGATTCATTAATGGGCGGTGTCGACACACAGAGGAATCTGACCACTGCGTTTAACCCCTCTGTGCAGTGGGGCATATATACACACACTCACTCACTCACTCACTAGGGGGCAGTAAGCACACTAGCCTGGAGTGGGCAGCCCTATCCACACTCCCACAGGGGCGCTAGCAGAAATTAGTATCATCATGTTAGGCAGGTTTATGACACTGAAGGCCTGATCCAAAGGCCTCGCTCCGATAGTCACGGTTCGCCACTGATTACAATAAGAACTGGAAAAGTGTGTCTCCTGAAGGAAATACGGAATGCAGCTTAAGTGGTTCCCAATTCCCTGTTGCTAGGCTGTGATTCTGATGGGAGGAACGAGGGATGAATAAACGACACACAGAGGAGTGAGGGTCAGTACGGGAGTCCTGAGTGAGTGCATGCAGTTTGGTGCACTTTTCCATCCCTTTCATTCTTAATGGGAAAAAAATCTGTTGCTATGTGGAAACCGTGCATCCGATCAAAAGCTGTATACATGCACACCATTCCTGATCAGAGTGAACTGTTTGGAGTTGGAACGGGGTCAACATTCCTAGTGAACAGACCCAAAAATGAGAAGAAGAGGAATGTCGTATAACAGTACGGTATCATGACAGAATACATGTGCTCCCTTTCAGGAACAGCAGGAAGTTACTGCATATTAAATAACACACCACCGATTAGCATTTTTCCAGGGACAGACATTCCGGAGATGTGTACAGTTAGCACTTTATCGCAGCTTTGTACTAATAGGCTGAAACCTATGGAGCTGTGGAGTTCTGGATCGTAGTAGATTGATTATATATGGGTTTCACATTAGGAAGGATGTGCTGTGTTAAATCCATTCCAAATCCTCCGACTGAGCTCAGCTACTGTCTGCTGACTACATCCTTGTAGAACAGGTATTGCAGGGCGCGCTGTAGTCAGCATGCATACAGAGAAAAGGTTGTGCAAGCGACCTCTGGGCCCGTTTTCCTTCCTGGTTCCGTTTTACTGTAACGCAGCCTCAGGATTGCACAATAGGACTGAATTCCTTCGTTTGCGTTTCAGATCTGGAGCGGTATCAGGAGTGTAGGGCTTTAATAAGAGTAGTTTGAGTTCTCAGGATGAACCCCGCCGTCTCCTCTTATAAACCATGCGTGTGCAGCGCTCTGCCAGCCTCGGAGTGCAGCGTGGGTGGGTAGACTGTGAAATTCTCCTGTGATAAGAAAGGTATGCTCCCAGCCCCGCTGGTGTTACACCAGACCGCCAGAGGCCCGGCTATTTATAGCTCAGAATTTTGTATAGATTTTTTTCTCCCCTGCTGACATGGAGATGGAGCGACGATTGGTGGCCTGGAGAGACAGGTGCCTTTTTTAGAGCTCCGCTGTCAGCGTCATTTGCAACGGGACACCTCGGAGATGACCCACATGTCAAAGTTCATGCCGAGGAAGTCATGAGCTAGCGGCACAGTCATGGAGGGACTGATGACGCTGGTGAACATGAACAATGTACAGTTCTCCAGTAGCAGCAGAAGCATGTAACTGCTGTCACATAGCAACACCGACGGTATGTTGTGAGTATTGGATCAATGGATCAATAGAAATGATCTAAAGTGATCAGGAATCAAATATATATTAAACCTTCCTTCTCCTTCCTCCATTTTGGACATACAAGGCTTTGTTAGCTAGCTATGCTACGCTATGCTGACCGCATTCGCATGGTGCTCGTCCAGTCACAGTGAAGCCGAAAAATTGTCTGCTCATGTCTGATGTTACCAGTTGTTTGTATTCGGTCCAAACCGGTCAGTCTATCACGTGGACAGAATATATTTAGACCAGTGTATGTGGTATCAGGAGTCAGTATGGAGCGCTCAACATCCTCTAGGTCCTCAGCGGAGGCCTGATGGTTTCTGGAAGCTCCAGTGAACACGAGTGGTGTTAAAATGTGTGTGATACTTCAGTGTTCATGTTAAACACCCAGTAAAGCTGAATAAGGAATATTAGATATAATATAAATATGCTAAAACACGGTTTTAAACCGCTAATCGGGTCTATCTGAGAACGGTGTGGGCGTGGCTAAAGAGCAGTTTGATTGACAGCTCTCTCCCCAACCTGCTCCGCCCCTCATACAGAACTAACACTATTATCCAGCTTTAATGTGATGCCAACTGGACCAACAAAGTCTCAGACCAACAGGACGAAGCAGTGCCAAGTTTCTCTGAGCCTGAAACTGTTCTCTGTGGGCGGGACAAGAGACATCAGCCTTGTGATTGGTCAGGGGGATGCTGATGGAAGCATTACCTAAGATTAGCACCGCCCAGTTCACATGAAGAGGAGAGGAATATGGTGAATATATGGGTCAGTTATTAGATTTTGGGAAGGTTGTGTGCATGTGTACTGTGGAACCAGAGGAACCAGATTAACTTTATTAGCAAGAGAACTCAGATTTAGGTTCCCTGCAGCTTTCCTATCTGTTAAGAGACGTGTGAAAAGTCATTTACAAGCTTAAACCTAGAACAGCCACTAGAAAGCACATAGGAGTGCTAGGTGTGCAAGTTAGCATTCTCGAAGAGGGAGAACTAACGACTCTAGACGGAACCGTGAAGTCTTTCCGCTCGTCTTTACAAGTTAGAGCGCAACTTTCTTGCAGTGAACTCGCAAATTCACGAGTTTGTGAGGACCATCCTCATGCGGCACTGAGTGCCAGTCAGGGAAGGTCACCTGACTGGCACCTGGGCCTGCACAATGCCGAGTTATATTTCTGCACCTGTGATGAATGCACCGAATCCAATTCATTTCCAAACAATTCGGCACTTAAATTGCCGGCGAAGGTGCCGAGCAGATTACTCCTCCTCATTATAGGAAGAGTGATAATGAGAAACATGGAAAGTGCCTTGTCTCTTTTTGGGGGAGATGTTTTCCCATCGCTCGAACGCGTTGAATGACAAGCGGCGGCGGGATTAGTTCCAGTGTCACCGCAGCGATTAAACGCGCCGGCCTTGTGCGCCGCCTCCTCTGAAGGCCACTGTTTATTTGTGTGCATGATGGGAAGTCAAGAAGGCACTAAAGCGTCTGGCTAATCCCCCTTTTATTCCGGAGGTTACACCTCGCCTGCCCCGGCGCTCTGGAGCACTGATAACTCCTCGCTAAAACACCTCCTATTAGAGAGTTATTTTCCCCAAACATGCTGGCTTTCCCGTTCTCTTCCCGCCACCTTGCCTCGTTATAAAGCACAGGAAGCCGTAACCGGCAGGTCGGTGGCATTAGTCATTCTCCGCAGCCGTCTTGCCCTGTCGACCACGAGAAACACTACCAATCAAGAGAGGCGTTTGTTTGAGAGGCCCCGCTAGCCGCCTTATCATCCTCTCCACCCTCCTACTCTCTGCATAAGCCACATCAGCATCAGTGTACTCAGAAAAGAGGTACCGGGAAGGTGTTCTGGGGGGGGGCGGGGGGGGTGAAGTGGGTCCGCGAAGTGAAATTTTTATCGTTGCTGTGCAGCTGGTGGCTGGAAGAGGAAAAAAAAAGAGGAAGAGAAGGGCAGGTCTGACGCTGGGTTAGACGCTTCGCCTCCAGCCACAGTGAATCATCACTTTGGCTTCCTTTTCTGGGGGCCAGCAGCTCCAGCCGGGCCCAGGACTGAACTCGCACACGGAGAGCGAGGAGAGCTCAGATATAATTAGTCTGGAGGAGGTCAGAGCTGCGTAAACCCGGGCTCGTCCGATGGGACGCATGAAAGGCCAAAGCTGCGCTGAGGGACACGTACCGTACGAGGGCTTGACATGTTCACCATTCACATACTACAGAGCGGTTTACTACACACCACAGGGCTTTACGGCTTTACTACTGACCCCTCCCAAACACAGACCCACACGCCTCTCAGCCAATAGGCTGTCTGCAGTCGTGTGATTCCGATGATGTGTGAAATCCAGATGGAGGGCAGGAAGTGAAGAGCGGAATAGAGGGGGGTGTACTGCACTAGGTCTACCTCCTCCTCAGGAACCCTAATGAAGCTTCTAAGAGTTCAGAGCTCCGCCTGTTCAGCGGGGAGTGGGGTTGAACGCGTTCCCGAGGTGCTCCACAGTGACTGCGATTTGGTCTTCTATTACTGTCCTGTGGATTAACCAGCACCGAACCTTCAGATCCACCACACGCCTCAGCATTACAGCTATTTACCAGACCGACCCTCTCAAAGGTCCGGAGGAACTTCAGGTCATCTTTCTCCATGTGCAGACGGTGTTAGTCATCCTCCAGCCCTTCATCACTGGTCTGTTTCTGTGCTGGGTATTTTTGGGTGTTGGTGGATTTCTTAACCTAGCAGTGACACTGACGTGTGTAAACCACAGAAACGCTGCTCTGCCTGATACACCACACACACACAACACACACACACACACACACACACACATATATACATACACATACACACACACACACACATAAACCCACAGACATATATACACACATACATACACACACATACACGCACACACACACATATATATACACGCACACGCACACACACATATATACATATATACACACACCAGCGAGTCTAGTAAAGTAGCCAGTTAGTGGAAGCACATGGTTGGTGTTTCTAATAAAGTGGCCAGTTAGTGGAAGCACTAGCCTTATGCCAAAAGCCATATTATTCAAATAACTCCACATATCAGACACACTGGACACACTGGACACACTGGAGACACTGGAGACACTGGACACTGACTTTTAAGAGCTCCACATTTCTACAGTGAGTCCCCCACACTAAACCGTTAGCCTAGCTAGCACACTGTGATCTGGTGTCCTGATACAGTTACAAGGCTTTAAAGCCCTTTGCCTGATTTGTGATCAGCTGCAGTGACTGAATATATTGTGCCAGTCCTGCCGGGTGATCCGTCCGGGTGCAGCACAGTGTACAGTACAGTGCTGAGTGCAGCAGTCCGGATGTAGAGACAGGTTAGGTTAAGGCTTATAAAGGTGGATGTGTAGTGCTCAGCTGTTCCTGAGTGTGATGGCGGTTGGGAAGAAGGTTCTCTGTAGCCTGGTCGTCTTCAGAATCAGAATCAGAATCAGAATCTCTTTATTCACCAAGTATGTTACACATACAAGGAATTTGTCTTGGTGAGAGCAACACGTATGACAAGTAACAAAAAACAAGTAACAAAAACACAGAACACAGATTATTTACAGATTATTTACAGTCTTGATCCTCATTTGGCCAAAGTGCAGGCCTGAGGGAAGACACTGGACCAGGTGAGGGCCAGGGTGTGACGGACCAGTGAAGTGTGCAGATCCAGCAGTGTGGGTAGAACATCTGGAGGTGGTGATTTGTCATTGATGGGTCATCATAAATGCTCATAACTTGGGAATAAATTAATTCCACATCAGGATAACAACCCCAAGCACACCGCTGAGAAGATCCAGAACAATGGACTGACCACCCCAGAGTCCAGACCCTCAACACCACTGAGTGTGTTTGCGGTTATCTGGATGGAGAGAAGAAGCCGGAGGTGCTGAACCAGCTGTGGAGGTGTGTCTCTGAGAGGAACTGAGAGTGAGTCTCCTGAGGTGAAGGTGTTATGTTTAGCTGTTGAAGCTTCAAAGTGATTTTCTGTTTTCGTGTTTCCTGTTTCCTGGGTGATGCTGACCACCGAGATTCTCCCTGGTCTTTATGCTGACTGACTATGACTAACTCGCTCCTCACAGACACAACTGTCATCAATTAATCATTCTATTAAAAAACAACTTCCAATAAAGTCCGAGCAGATTCCTCTCACTCCCACTCCCTCGCCGGGCTGAGATTTAATCTTTTAAGGGTTGACTAAACCTGTCGCCTTCTGTCGTGCAGTCTACCTGTAGCACAGCTTCCTGTTTTCCTCTCCCTTCCTTTATCATGATGAACCTGATCGTTAGCTAATAACGTGACTCAGGTGCAGCAGGAAAACAACATCCTGCGCAGGTGGAACCTTCAGTATTGGTTCTCACCAGTTACTAAACAAACGTGCTGAATGACATATTGTCTGGGTTTCCTATGTAGGGATCTCAGCTTATGGAGGGTCACTGTTTAGGGAATGTCCTTCCTCGGACACGCCTACCAGACCTACAGGGAGCATCACCAAGCAGGATTTCTGAATGAGGCCGGTTACTGGAGGTAAGCTCTAAGGTCGGAGAACTTCAGTCATTAAGGCTTCAGTCACACTGTAAACTAATCAACAGATCAATGATCAGCAGATCCCAGATCTACACCAGGATCGTGTTTGATCTATTCAAAGCCAAGACATTAAAGGAGCAGTGTGTAAGATGTAGGGGAGTCTTACACACTTACACATCTGGCAGTGGTTTAAATTTGTGGCGCTGTAGCATCAGCAGGAAAAATCCATATGTATCAGTAGCTCCGCCCATAAAACTCCAGGTAGGATATTTTAATTGTTTAAATCTCCCTGATCAGAAACACTACCGGCATTAACACTACCGGCATTAACACTACCGGCATTAACACTACCAGCATTAACACTACCAGCATTAACACTACCGGCATTAACACTACCAGGCTGAAGTTCAGCTGCTTATTCAGATTTTCCTGTTCCACCTTAAATAGTGCAGTATTTACAATCTGGCAGTGACATTCAGCCTGTTATTCTCCAAAGCTTCTTCTTTGGAGTTTTCCATTCCGCCTTAAATAGTGCAGCATTTATATTCTGGTGCTGGTATTCGGCTTCTTATTCACCAGCATTTTTTCAAATGCTCCCATTCCACCTTAAATAGTGTGGCATTTACAATCTGCTGCTGACATCCAGCCTGTTATTCTCCAGCTTTTTGTTTGAATGTTCCCGTTCCACCTTAAATGGTGCAGCATTTACATTCTGCCACGGGCATTTAGATTCTTACTTACCAGGTTTTTGTTTACATTTTCCTGTTCCACCTTAAATAGAATGGCATTTATGTTCTGGCACTGACATACAGCTTCTTATTTACCAGCCTGCTGTGTGAATGTTCCCATTCCACCTTAAATGCTGCAGCAGTTATTATTAAAAAGCCTCAGGTGCCAGAATGTAACAGCAGTGCCATTTAAGGTGGAATGGGAAATCTAGAATGAGAATCTGGTGAATGTTCTGATCAGCAGAGTCTGAACTGTGTTACTACACTGTACTAATGATATGAGTATGCTAAGTAGAACCATCACAATGAGTAGCTAGAACTTCGGTGCTGGAGAAAGAGTCTGTGTTGAGGGAAGTTCAGGAAACCAAATTGTCAGAAATGGCAGGAAGAATCCTCACCGTCACCGAGGAGACGACGCCGGCAGAACACCTGACACCCACCGTGGGTTCTAGGGAAGGGAGGGGTGGAGTGGTCAGCAGGTTGCAGTACGCAACCTCACCACTAGAGGATACACACCGCTCCTTTAAACACTCCAGCAGCACTGCTGTGTCTGATCCACTCACACCAGCACCACACACACTAACACACCACCACCACGTCAGTGTCACTGCAGTGCTGAGAATGATCCACCACCCACATAGTACCTGCTCTGTGGTGGTCCTGTGGGGGTCCTGACCATTGAAGAACAGGGTAAATCAGTATACAGAGAACCAGATGGACTACAGTCTGGACCTGTACAACTACAGAGTGTCCTGTATGGTCAGTGGAGCTGAGAACCTGCAGTCAGGTTCCCCCTGGTTCCACCGAGAGAACAGGTGGTCGCGCGGAGCTTTCCCTTTAAGACTTTCTGCCCATGCTGCGTAGAGCCTTCATGAATGAAACCACGTGACCAAACATCATATGACGTCTGGCCTCGGCACAAGAGAAAGAGGATCAACAAGGAGAGCAGGCGGAGAGGGGAGCGGAGCTGCGACTTCCGAGCCGAAAACACCGACTAAACTTACTCGCCTGCCCCTCGGCTTCTACTTTCTGGCCCTCTGTTGGCTCCGGAGACGGTTCCGGTTCGGGTTCGGTGAGTAAATGTGTGTTTTCCGCGGGAGGGAGAGCGACCCGAAGTTCTCCCGCTGCTCCTGTACTGGTGGAGGTGGAGGCGGTGAGGGCGGCAGTGTCAGACTCGCAGCCGGGGCTGGTTTTGCTGAGTGTGCACGCGCGCCTCTCTGGTGCGCGTGCTTGTATGTGCGTGTGGGGTCATGTATGTATTTAGCTAGTGGACATTTTGACGCTGCCGCTGGGTGCTGAGTGTGCACGCGCTCTCACAACGCGCGAGCGACAGACCGACCGAGCGCGAGCGCGAGAGTGAGCGAGCGCGTGAAGGACCGAAAATACAGCGTGTCCCTGTATTTAGGTCTTTGTAGGGACCTCGTGATTACAGCAGCTCCTAATAGAGATAGAGCACAAAGAGCTGTGTTAAGTGTTGGTACAGCAGCGGTATGGGGACCCTGAGAAGACCCCCCAGAAAGACAGGGATACTAACCAGTGTGGCTGCCTTCACGTAGCGACATCGTGCCGATGTGAGGAGGTGGTGCGCTTGGGTGGTGGTGGCGGCGGTGGTCGGGGGTGGAGGTGGAGGGGTGGTATTGTTAAAGGGCTCTCCATGCTGATTCATCACGGTTGGGTCATTAAGCCGAGGCACCGGGAGGACACCCACAGCCCTGCCCGCGGAGGGGCACTTTAACCCGCACACAAAGAGCTCGGCGCTACGGCGCGCGCGGTGTGACAGCGTCCCCACCCCCCTCAGCCTGGCTGTCAGGTGTGGGCAGCGAGGGGTCGGTGGCTTTTCCAGTGGCCATGTTTAATCTGTCACATATTCGGACCCAGCGCTTCGCCCCCAGACACAGTTAAAGGGGAACTCCGCCGGGTTAGGAATTCTACATCATTAAACACGGCTGAGATGTAAGCGGAGTGGTTTGGTGCGAGGTGGTTGATTGTATGGTGCACCTGCTGTGGTACTGTCACTCTTGCTAAAGAATAACTTCGTGTGTGCAGATTTTAATAACTCACAGAGAGCCAACGTGCAGTTTATGCTGTGGAGTATTTAAAGGGGAATTCCACCAGTACTCAAAATTCCAGTCTTTGAGATGTAAACAGAGTGAGTGAGAGCGGGTTTGGTGTGAGATGGTGGTTCAGATGTGCTTTACAGGAACCGGGTCTCCATGTCTACAACACATATATAGACGCTTGTGATGCTTGCAGAATATAATATAAAATAAAATAAAATAATCTAATATAATTTAATATAATGTGCGTATATAATAGACTTTATAATAATACAGAGTCTCCGAGATCGGAATCATAACCCCTCCGTGTAGTAAGTTGGGGAGCGTCTGGTTCCTCTCACAGACGTACTCTCGAGCGCACCGTTTCACGCCAGTCCGCTCTGAACGGCTTTGTTTACATCTGAATCCGTGTAGAATTTCGGTGGAGTGCTCCTTTAAATAGCTCGTCGAGAAAACGTGACCGCGCGCAGCCACATCTCCACAGCTGGAGGGAGCACGACGAACCGGCCATATCTCCTCAGACGGGGGAACCACAGCACCCAGGTGGGCTACAGAGCGACTCTGCTGCTTCAGCACAAACCCAGCAGCGCTGCTAACGCTAACTAGCTGAGGTAAGTCCGGTTAGCTGACTTGGCTAACTTGGCTAGGTACCGTTAGCAGACTTACCCCCGGGCGGAGGAGTAGCTAGGCGGGCTAATAATAGCCTGTTTCCAGTGTTGTGTCCTCCTCTGAGGGCTGACAGCTCGTCGGGTCTGTTTTTAAGAGGTCAGGTTGTTGTTGTTGTTGTTGTTGTTGTTGTTGTTGTTGTTGTGGTTGTTGTTGTGGTTATGGTAGCGGTTAGCAGTAGGAGCTAAGAGGTTTGAAGTGAGCTTGTGGGGAAGTTTGTTTTGCTCCAGGAATCTTAAATGTGTCTCTGAGCCTGAAGCTTCACTTTTCTCCGTGTAGCTCTCTCTGACGGGCTCCGTGAGCGCCGTTACTTCTGTTAGCCCCGCGCCGGTCAGTCGGTACAGGTGGACGGTAACGGGGCTGACCGGCGGGGGGGTTAACGGGACTAACGGCGGGTGTACACAGAGCAGCGGACTCGTTTGGGGCTGTGTTCTCCTTATTGACCCGTGTTTGTGGTGTGTTTCGGGGGTGTTTGTGAGGGAACCGAGCTGCTGATTCATCACGCGCTGCTGCCGCTGCCGCTGCCGCCGCCGCGCGCGAGCTGCTCTGGTGTTCGCCGGGGAGCCATGGCAACGCGCGAGCTCCGCTCAGACACATTACTGCGCGGGCACTGAGGGAATGCTTTATAACAGCAGGGACTCTGTTTATAACGCTTCTGTTATAGACAGTCACAGAAGTGCAGTTTATTAATGATTAATAATTAATTAATTAATTAATTAAATGAATTAATGAGTGTAGTGATTATTCATAATAACCTTGGTATTGTACGACCTAATCCAGTGATAACCGAATACACAGTGTGTGCAGGCGTTATAAATGATGTTATAACACAGATAAGATCACTGATTTAGTACAGACCAGCAGTAATGGCTGTGTGCTTTCTGTGGGACTGTTATAACAGAATGAGGCTCATCACTGTGTGTGAGTGAATGTGTTATAACAGTAGCATCTGTTATTAAGAGTTATAGCTGATATGACTGATTTAGTGCTTAATAACAGTGTTAACAGGCTGCTTTCTGTAGTATCTGGTGTTGTAGTATTTATAATAGATGACTTTGCTGGATCATGGAGACGTTACTGTGACTGCATTACTGAACATTTTTATGACAATAATAATAATAATAATAATAATAATAATAACAATAATATAATAATAATAATAACAATAATAATATAAAAATAATAACATACAAATGTTAATAATAATAATAATATAAAAATAATAAAGTAAAAATATTTATAATAATAATATTTTAAAAAATAATAATATAAGAATATTAATAATAATAGTAGATAAATAAAACAACGAGGTCTTATAAGGTGTGTGTGTATATTGAGTGTAAAGGTGTAGACTGGAGCGTTCTAATGGTTCTAATAGCCAGTCATTTCACTCCTAGCTGTAGACAGTACACAGACTGAACGGAACCAGCAGCACCACACGTTCCCCTCACTGTAGTGGTCATACCTCACCTTTATATCTGTTTACTGCTTTAATGTAAACCTTTTATATAGGCTACGTGACCCACTCAGTTCCTATGTGGAGTATAGCTCCTCCAGAAGTCCCCCCAACAGATATACGGTTTGTGTGTGTGTCTATAGGCTTGTCTATAGACGTACCTGCTGCACTGAATTCACAGGCAGCACTGTGTGAACACGCAGCGTGCGGCTGCACTGTAATAGCAGTTCTAACGGGTATTAAAGGAGGTTCTAGTGTTGGTGTTATCGTATAGACGTGGTAATGCATGTGTGCTCTGTGTTATTAGTGGTTCATGTTAGTTATAACACACCGTACTATAGAACGTAGGACTGTTCTCTCTGGGGTCCACTTCAGTGGGTGCGTTGCTGAACACACGTTGGGTGAATGTGTTATAATCACAGCTCTAACAGTTATTAAAGGTTATAACAGATCAGGGCTGATTTAGTACTTAGATGAATAGTTCCCGTGTGCCTCCTGTGAGGTGTGGTAACTGAGGTTCTAACAGATAACCTTGCTGGCATTGTGGAAGCAGAACTGTACACGTTACTGTGAATGCATTATAACAGCAGTTCTGACTGTTATTAAAGAGGTTATAACAGTGTGGATGCGTAATATCACTGTATAGCAGTTATAAAATAACTTTACTCTCATTATAAAACGATTATAAGAGAGTAGTAACCTTATCACTGAGTATGTGTTGTGCACTGAATGCATTATAAACAGCAGTGCAGACTGTTATAACAGGTAATCACATTACTTCCACTTAACAAGCACAGCTGTATACTCGGCGTTTATACTCAGACTGTACTCGGAGCTGTATACTCTGTGTTTATACTCAGACTGTACTCGGAGCTGTATACTTGGTGTTTATACTCGGACTGTACTCGGAGCTGTATACTCTGTGTTTATACTCAGACTGTACTCGGAGCTGTATACTCTGTAGGTGTTGGTTTGGTCTGATCTTGCCGACCACGGCCACGCAGGTCCCGGTTTTGGGATCTCTGCTGTATGTATGAATGCAGTATGTAACCCGCATCACTAAGCCATGACTCAGAACCCACTCTGTGGCAGCCGTTCCGACACACGGGCGTCCCTCATGTTGGGAACTGGAAAGGCCCTGAGATGTAATCTAATTGCCCCCGTGCTCAATTCGTTGTTTGTTGTGCAAATCAATTAGCCGATTGATTACGAGGCGCCGCGTGAGGGGAACCTATAGCAGCAGCTTCCCTTTCAAGAGCTCGTCCGCCGTATCATCCCGAAAATCCTCCAATAAAATCTGAATTGTAATTTGTGGCGGTTGGTGCAATTAGCGGTGTAAATGGTCCGGTGGAGAGGCTGGGAACAGGAGTAATTTGATCATCGGAGTACTTAGGCTGCACTTTAGGCGGTGCAGTTTTTGCTCCCCCGTTCACTTTCCCTGGCTCTTAATTGAACGCTGACCGATGCTGATGGGCTGAATGTGCTGATGGCTGAACAGAAAGCAGAAAAAAGAAAGGAGGAGAGAAGGAGATAAGATTAAGAATGTGCGATGGGATTGGTGGAGACAGAAGGGAACAAGAAGCTTTTTGTCTTCAAGGCATTCTCCAAAACTGCTGAGGCAACCGAAACGCACCCTCGCTTGACAGATGGCGTTTTCACTTGTTACTTAGCTTGCTCTTCCGCGAGTGTGAGTATACTCAGGCGAGTGCTGCGGGTCTGCCGAGCTCGGCGCCGTGTTCAGGGGGTGGTTTTTAAATATCAGCCTGCAGTGAAATTGGGTTTTTACCACATCAGAACTACAGTGACCCACAGTACTGAGTCCGGCCTTCATGTTGAAGGTATTTGTCTTTCAGTTCTGGGGGGTTAGGGTTAGGGTTCTTCTTCTACTACTCTGGAGACTTGCTTTCAGTTCCTCCCCGAGACACACCTCCAGAATTCACCTCCAGAGTTCAGAGTTTCTGGGTGGTGTATTTGGACAGTACATTGATTTTGTTGTTTGTATAAGTGACCACACACACTGAACACTTGCGCATCAGACACTTGAATACCGAACACTTGCGTACCAAACACTTGTATCATTTTTGCAAACTTGCGCTACTCCCGCTGTTCCTGAATGGTCAGTAGTCCAGTGTCCGTCCCGCTCGGAGTAAAGAATCAGACCTTATTCACACTGAAAGACGTTTGGTCTGTTTGTTTGGAGCTTCGTTCGGTGGAGCTGAACACCTCAGACTCAGCTGTGAGTGAAAGAGCGTGTACAGTTTCAGCTCCTGCGTGAGGTGGAGGAACTCCACGTTCCCCTCTCGCTTCTCCGCTGTGGGCATGCTTGAGGTTTGGCCCCTGAATGTGGTGTGCCCGACAGCCAGTAAGGTGTGGTTGTGATGTCACAACACATGGAGGTTGGGTTGCCTCTGATTGTCTAATATGAGCTCTTTGTTCCTGCAGGTTCTGACGGTGTGGGCCACAGTTACACTGATGTAGCTGTTGTGGTTTGAGACTTGCATCAGAACACCGTGTGTGTCAGTCTTACAGGTGGTTGTGATGTCACATATTTGGACCATATCGATTGTTGATGTGTTTCTTAATAAAGAACTGCAGCTGTGAGAGCTGGAACCTCGTACTCTCTCAGACTGGGTCTAACCTCCTCCTCCTCCTCCTCCTCCTCCTCCTCCTCCGTATCTGAGAGAGCTGAAGGGTGATTTATACGTGTGTGCGCTTTCAGGTCTTTCCTTCCTGTAGGGTTTGTGCTGATATGAGCGTGACTCCTTCATGGTGCACAGTGAAGATCAAACGGAGTGAGTTCACCTTCATGTGTGACACGCCGTACTGTTCTCAGTTACACCTGTAACTACACTGGTGATTAACACACACACAAACAACACACTTACCGTATGTGTGTGTGTGTGTCGGTGTGTGTGTGTGTGTGTGTGTGTGTGTGTGTGTCTGTGCTTTGTGTGTGTGTGTCTGTCTGTGTGTGTCTGTGTGTGTGTGTGTGTGTGTGTGTGTGTGTGTGTGTGTGTGTGTCTGTGTGTCTGTGCTTTGTGTGTGTGTCTGTCTGTGTGTGTGTGTGTCTGTCTGTGTGTGTCTGTCTGTGTGTGTCTGTGTGTGTGTGTGTGTGTCTGTGTGTGTGTGTGTGTGTGTGTGTGTGTGTGTGTGTGTGTGTGCTTACTTCAGAGGCTCTGAGTGCTGCACAAGCAGCTTTTGGGAGAGGAGAAAAGCGCGACCCTTGCATCACCACCGCATGAAGAGAAATGTGCTGGTTTGCATTTACAGTAAGAGTTTTGCAACAGATGGCAGTTTTTTGTGCTTCCTCTTTCTGCTAACAGGTACTCCGGCTCTGCTTCTCTTCTTCTCACTCGCCCTCTTCTGTTTTCTGCTTCCAGCAGAATGATGACGAGGGCAAATAACCCGCTGTCTGGGTGCCACTCTGGTGCTGTATGCGTGCACGGGTGCCGTAAACGTCTGCGAGGATAGACGGGTGATTAATTGGACCCTCTCCGGGTTTATCCTCGCCGTATCGAGATCCCGATCTGAGAGAGTGCCGTCTGTAATTCGCAGGAGCTGCGGGGTTTTAGCCTACGTTATCAAAAACACACGACTGGAGTCAGAACAATCCCGACCACCGCTTACTGACTGCTCTACGCCCAGGTGTCGAACCCCGCACCTGGACAGGTGTATGTTCTGGTCTGAGTCAGGCCTGAAGATTTTATAGATCATTAGGTACTCTACCCTTCGGCACAGCTCACTGTGTCAGCCTCCCGGACCGGTCAGGACTGACCCTCTCTGGGCAGGGAAGGGGTACAAAGCCCCAGAAAGCCTTTTATTCCTTTATCACCAACTCCCCCCCCGCTACCCACCCCCCGCCAGGTGTAACCGGAGGAAGGGAACAGATTTGGAACCTTTTGGCGAAGCGCTGAAAAATGTGTCACCGATCTTTTTTTGGAACCCTAATTTATTAATGAGGTTCCGCGACACATTTCTTGCCGTAAAGTTTCGGAATGAGTGATGCGCTCCCTCCCCCTCGTTTCTGAGGGCGTCTCTCTCCGGCGCCGCTCTCGGCCCGTCGGCACGTTTAATAAATATGTGTTTAGTGGGCCGGTTATGGGGACAAATGAACGGCGCTCGCTACTCTGCGAGGAGCCGCAGACCACCCCGAGATTTATCACTGGTTCAGAAGGAAACGCTGAGCTTAGACGAAGCAGGAGCCCCCGCCTCTCAGCCTTGGCTCGCACACACACACACACACGCACACGCACCCTAACCCTAACCCACACACACACACAGTGTCGAGTGTGTGTGCGAGCCGAGCTCAGAACCCTCGTATCTCCAAACGGAGAGCTGTACACAGAAGGACAGCCCGGCTTTACCTTTAACGTCAGACAGAGGAACCAGAGTTGAAGTGATTCGGTTCGTTGATCATGAGATTCACAGACGGTGTAAGGAGCAGCAGGAAGTGGAGATGTGAGGTTTTGTTCCGTGATGTGTATCCTATTACGTCTCACAGATATCCTGAATGACTTTCTGAGCGTCACCCAGCAAGAAGCTTTGAACAGTCACGGTTCATCACTTTTGAAGGTCCTGAGCCCAAATGTGTTTGGGTACCCCCACGGCTTCTGCCACTATGGAGTCTGAATCTCCAGGCAGGTCCGGGGTAGCCCCCTCAGCTCCTTAAAAAAGGTTCCGGAGCCGGAAAAACTAGCATTTAGCTTCTAGCTAAGGCAGGCTGTGTGTTAACCTAGCCAGCTGACGGTCCGGTGCCGTAAGTGCGTGCCTGGTGTTTTGGTTTTGTTGTGTTCTTTGGCGAATTTGGAAATGAAGCCGAGCTTGGATCAGATCCGTCTCTCCAGTGAGCTCCCCGACGTGGTAGCCCACAGTATCAGTGTGGTACGATAGTAGGAACAGATTGACTGAGTTTACATTGACTGGTCTACATGTAGCCAAAACACACGCGTCCAAATGTTTGGGTCCGGCTGTGATATCGGGCTGTAGTAGTCATTCTATAAACCCAAACTTCACGTCAGGAACCACAAAGACCCGGTTCTGTTTCAGAACGAACCTTTATTGGTGTTGAGGTGTCTCCTCACAGTGGAAGAAGGATGGACAGGAACACCTGTGGATGTTCTCAGATCTGAAGCAGGAGTGGAGCTTGATGTTCTCCTCTCTCTCAGAGATGAAGGTGCTGTTTACCTGATGGGGACCATGTTGGATCGTCTTCCAGGTGGTTGCTAGGAGGCCTGTTTCTCTGTTTCTCTTTTAATCAGTGATTTGAACGTCCTCCTTCTGTGTTACTCCTGATCTCCTCTAAAACCTCTCCTGCGAAGTGAATAACCTACTTTACATTGTAAACTGAGTCCACGACGACTCTGTGGAGGTGGGGAACGTTGTTGCTCCTGTGTGTTGAGGTTGACGAGCTCGTTATTCTCTGGTTTAGACGTTACAGCGTGTCCTGCACATGTATCAAAACACAAATACAAACACACACACGCATACGCCCCACAATGTCTTCATGCTTATAACGCCCGTCACTGACTCTACACTTCCTCACCCACACAGACACTCACACACACACACGCGCACACACACACACTTGCAGGCGTGGTGAGGTGTGTGTGGGAGGATGTGGGTTCGGGAGGGAGTCGTCTGAGGAAGGTGAGGGGTTGATGAAACAGGGGGAAAGAGCTTAATGAGCTGCATCTCTATACGCCTTCCTCTGCAATGTGGCAGGTGGCTTAGAGTAAATACAGGCTCAGGGTGATCATTAACGGACTCCGTCTGCATGCGTTAGTGGAGCTGCGTGCAGGTTTTGGCGTGTGCTGCTGCAGCGTCAGGATGTCTGTAGTGAACATGCAGCAGCCCACCCAGTCCGAGACCAGGAACGGACCGGAACACTGCAGTCACCTGACACGGCTTCAGCACCTCCGCTGTCACTCATGACCCGTTACGGTGTTCAGTGATACACTGATTTTAAGGCCGGGAGGTTTGTTAATTCTGCTGTGGGGATCGTTTCTCTGGCGCTCCTAAAAGATGGTTCTGAGTCGTGCAGACCTGATGGAGGTCCCATGACTTAGCTTTCTACAGCTCTGAATATCTGGCTGCAGCTTCTGAACCAGTACCTGAATACTCCTGCTCCTTGTGAGAGGTGGGCGATTGGGCAAAACATCATATCTCGATACTTCAAGATCTTTTATTATGATATGTACATTATTATTAATCATTTATTATTATTATTATTAATTCATTTTTTACATCTAATTAGTTAGAACAGACATAGTAGAACCACTATGTAAAATACTATAAAGTGATAAATTCAGTTACCTGTATTAAGTCCAGTTAGACAGGTACTGACAACATCCACGACGTAATCAGACGTAACTGTGTGGAGATCTTTCTTCAGCAGTGTGTTTATAAACTGGTGTATGTGTAGCTGGTGTGCTGATGGGTTAGACACGTCTCACAGACTAGTCCATACCGATACCAGTGAAATTCCATGATTCTCCATTTACTCGGGAAAGATCAGTCTGGAAATATTTATATACATTTATTCTATTTAATTCTATTGAAATGATTAAACATGTAACATTATGAAGTAAACTCGTGCGCCTTGAATGATCTAAATCAGTCTACACATATGGGATGGTGGGAATTTATCACTAAGCCGCGATGTTCCGCCTCCAACGGCGAAGTGTTTCCGTACACCGCTTTCCTTTGGGATGAACTGAGGTGGACATGTCGGCATCTACCACATGCTGTTGTTGCTGCTACTGCTGTTGTGGTTGTTGTTGTTGTTGTTGTTGTTGTTGTTGTTGTTGTTTCATCTGTTGTGGTTGCTGCTGTTGTTGTTGTGGTCATTGTTGTTGTTGTTGTTGTTGTTGTTGTTTCATCTCTTGTGGTTGCTGCTGTTGTTGTTGTGGTTATTGTTGTGGTTGTTGTTGTGTGCTTTGTTTGGTATTTAACATTAGAACCCTTGAAGGCGTATACGCTGCCCCCGTCAGGAGGTCCGGGAGAACTGCAGCAGCCTCACAGTTTCAGAACTTTGGCCTGTGGGTTCTGTTTGTATCGGTTAGGTGGATCTACTGCGAGTGAAGTACCTAATGAACAGGAATCTCGTTCGGGTTCTTCAGCATGTTATACTGGATTATAGATTTATAGACCCTGTAGATCTTCTAGCCTGCTGTCGCTCTCCCAGCTCCGAGGTGGATAACCATGAGACTGAGGATGAACTCGGCTCTGGCACTGGAACGTTGATCAGAATTCAGACCTACAGCCAGACACACACGACCGTGTATTAGCTAAACCCCTCTGTGTGTGTGGATGTTAATCAGTTGGCTGGTCCAGTCTGTCAGAGGGACGGAGGGACGTGTGGGAGCGTGTAGCTGGGCGTGTAGCCGTGTTCCAGCTAACGGTACCTGGGAATGCCGGTTTGTGTAGCCTGAGTATGCGCCCTTTCCTCCTGGTGTAATGATGAAACACTCGGTGATCAGTAAGCCTCTGTAAAGACTGCGTCACGAATCCACAAGTGTGCTCCGATGGGATTGAGACGGTCTGAAAGGAGGAACTGGATGCCGACAGTTCGGATGAATACTGGAGTGTTGGGATTATTCAGCCCCAGCTGGACTGTTTTATAAAGAGTCCTAATCTAATTGAAACATTGAGGTCTGAGATTTACACCCGGAGCCGCGCATAGACTCGGAACAGCGGGGCTCCGGTCTCCGTGTCCGTGTGGAGCTCCGGAGGGACGAGTTGAAAGGTTTTCAGGGGTGAAAAGGGACTGGAAGTGTGAAGACAGTGAAGCCCAGACAAAGGAGGAGGAAAGAGGACTTTGGGGTGGTAGTGAGGAGGGGGATCAGTGCAGTCTGTTTTTTTCCTCATTCTCTCGCTTCCTCGCTCCCTCGCTCCCTCGCTCCCCCCTCCTCCTCCTCCTCCTCCTCCTCCTCCTCCTCTCTCTGCGATGATGAAATAGGTTGTAAGAAGTTAAGCATAATCTCCCTCTACAGTGGAATATCTATCTCCTGTCGCAAGCCCCTCGCTCCTGTTTCAGAAAGAAAGCAGAAGAGAGAGCGGGAGTGTTCTACAGACGGTTTCAGAGGGAATCTCACACATTTCACAAGGTTTCACACTCCCGTCACAAACAGCCGCAGTCGCGGGATCATTTACGCCGGCGCGTTCGAGGGTTGTGCAAAAACGGACATTTAGGGGAAAAGTGAACTGAAGTAGGTGGATGTCATTTAAAGGTGTAGGAGTTAAAAGTGTTCCGTGTGGGAAAGAGAGAAATGGAAAATGTAGCAGCGGAAGAGGAAGAAGGAGCCGTACGTCGATTATGACATCACAATCACTGATTCCAGCTCTCGCTGTGATGTCATATTAGTTTACTATCTCCCAAAAAAATCTACACCTGGTTTTTCCACCCCTTGGAATTTGAACTCCTGATGGAGCGTTCGGCTGTGGAATGTTGCCGTTTACGGTGACATCATTTTCCGTTACGGCTCCTTTGAAAACAACAGAATATCCGGTTTGCGGTCGCCTTTTCACCTCAAGCGCATGAACAGTATCGCGTCATACGCCGACACTTAAACAGCGGGAGTCTAATTAACATGGTCGGATGTGTTATAGCGTCCCCTGGTGTTGGGAAGCTCAGTCGTGTAATATCTGCTACCCCGCATTCACACGAGTGGGAGTCTCGCACCGTCAGACTCTGGAGGGACGTTCACCACTTAATGTGTCCAACACACCAAATGACCAATCACAAGCCTGCAGTCCTGAAAACGGAATCGCGACATAAACAGTCCCTCGGGAACACGGAAGTATAGTACTACCGTTTGCTGGACTGAACTGAGCCGAACACCAACACAAAACCATACTCGGAAGTGCAGATACTCGGAAATGCATATAGCCAATCAGTGGCCAGGTTCGTGCACTCAGCCTGTATGTGGGCGGAGCAATGTTTCACCCAAATGGCTGGTTGCTGGTCGCCTGTGGGCGTTCCTGAACTCCAGCGGGCGGTGTTGGAATACTGGAGAGGAATCTGTTGCAGTGTGTCGCTGTGACTGTGTAAAGAGAACAGTGTTCAGTCTACATGCGGTTAAAACACCGCCACCGTTCCTCCGTCTGTAGTGGGAACAAACATCAAGCGAGCAAAACAGGAGCGAACCATTTCACAGAGGGGGAGGTGAAGCACGTCCCACCCTGCTGAATACTCGGTTCCTGTTGGTAACCGAATCACTTCGCTCCTGGTTTGTCTAAAGTTGAACTTCTCATTGTAAATGATTGAATTCCGGCTGCTGTCACAGCGTTCCCTTCCAGCTTCCAGCATAGCTTCTCTCCCAATGGTTTATTGGAAGTGGTGTGGAAGCCGGAATTTCACCCATTCTGAGGTCGAGCAGCTGAGCGATGCACCACAACGCGTCAGAAAAAGCAGCTGCCACGAACGCCGTGTCGCACGGCATCATGGTCTGCCACTCTCAGGTGGTGTGAACAGGTTTACTGATCCCAGTGCTCGCTGTGATGTCATCATAACGGTACGCTAACGTGTGTCCCCTCCACAGCACCTGTCCTGAAAATAGGAAAACGAGCTGTAAGGTGTCAATTATGACATCACAATGTTTGATTTCCCCCGCACACCCACACAAACGCCCAAACAAACACCCACACCCGATGGTCTTGAAAGATTGATCTGGGTCACTCCCGTTAATGACTCCAGACTCACTGTATCGGGCGGCGCGTTTGAGGAGTTGCAGGTGCGGTTCGTACGGAGAGTCAGCGTATGTCCTTGTTGATGTGATGTCATGCGTCTGTCCGTTCTGCAGTGAGGTCATTATGAAGGGAAGATTGGCTTAGCCATCACAAGAGAGCCCAAAATGCTTTGGAGCACGGACCTTGGACGGAGCAGCTACGCCACGGTGAGGATATTAAGGGGGAATTTTGTCCAGGCCACCTTATTTGACCCAGTTGGGTTTGCGCAGTGGATATGGGTATTCATAACATCTTTCTCTCTCGCTTTTCCTTTTTTTCCGTGTGGCATTGAAGGTTTTCTTGGACTGCTGGGCTGCTGTGAGAGGATTCGTGAATGTCTCCGAGTTGCATCATCTCACCAGCAATATGCCGCAGTTTTTACCCGCAGTGGCGCGCTGCTCCTGGGTTTCTCATGCTGCGAAAAGCAGCCAACAGATAAACGGGGCGGCCCGAAAAAACCCGAGGAAAGAGACTGAGGACGAGAAGGAGCTCGTCGTGCTGTTGTTGGTGGAGCTGAGCGTCGAGGACGAGCGGGTGACGGAGGTCACTACGATGCTGTGCTGAAAAGTGTACGGCCTCTCTTCAGGCGAGAGAGATTAGACAGGTAGTACGGTCTCTTCACCAACGCAGACCACTGCCTCTCTGGAGTAGAGGAGAGGATGGGAGCGAGGAGAGGCAGGGAAGAGCAGGGACAGTGAAAGGAGAGAAAAGGATAGGGGAGGGGTAACGGAGAGTCAAAAGAGGAGAGGAGGCGATGGAGTGAAGGAGAAGGGAAGGTTAGAAGAGGACAGGTGGTGGGAGGGGTCGGCGGGAATCGTTTAGCCCTTTAACCCCCGGAAGTCCACAGGTGTTGCTGGCGTAGTTCTGAGGTGATTAGTTCGGCGCTGGTCGGTTTGGCCTGTCTGGGTGTTGTGATGTCAGGAACATGGCAGACCTGTAAACGGTGTTCTGCAGAAACAGGATTTAGACCCTAATGACACACCTCCAGCACAGCCCCCCAGCGGGCTGCCCCGGGGAATAACTCCCATTAGTCCATGGTGGTGTGGTCACTACTGCGACGCCACAGGGGGACAGCCTGGTTCCCGCATGCAGAGTAAAGTGGTGGGGCAGCAGTGGTGTAGGGCACTGGGTGTAGGGCACTGGGAGCAGTGGACTCTGTGTAGGAGACTGGGCGTAGGGGACTCTGTTGGGGGACTCTGTAACGAGTGTTCAGAGTGGCCAGGGAACATGCTGACTCACCCTGTGTGTGTGTGTGTGTGTGTGTGTGTGTGTGTGTGTGTGTGTGTGTGTGTGTGTGTGTGTGTGTGTG
>CM067489.1:1086999-1104897 GCA_034552555.1 Semaprochilodus insignis
TCTCTCTGTCTCTCTCTCTCTCTGTCTCTCTGTCTCTGTCTCTCTCTGTCTCTGTCTCTCTCTCTCTGTCTCTCTGTCTCTCTCTCTCTCTGTCTCTCTCTCTGTCTCTCTGTCTCTGTCTCTCTCTCTCTTTCTCTCTCTCTCTCTCTCTCTGTCTCTCTCTGTCTCTCTCTCTCTGTCTGTCTCTCTCTCTCTCTCTGTCTCTCTCTCTCTGTCTCTCTCTCTGTTTGTGTCTCTCTGTCTCTTTCTGTCTCTCTCTTTGTCTCTCTCTCTGTGTCTCTCTCTATCTCTCTCTACCAGACATTCACACTCAGCAATTTCAGGCCCCATCATGTGTGTGTGTGTGTGTGTGTGTGTGTGTGTCAGCGTTCAGCGGGCCGATGGGGGGGGGGATTCACTGTGCGCCTGCAAAAGGCTGCTACCATGTTGACCACCTCAGCAGACTCTTCCTCACTGCCATCATCATCATCATCATCGTCCTCCTCCTGCAGGATGATCACACACATAGTGACAGTGTAGTGACAGTATTGGTGACAATGTTGGTAACAGTATTGGTGACAGGGTTGGTAACAGTGTTGGTAACAGTATTAGTGGCAGTGTTGGTAACAGTGTTGGTAATAGTATTGGTGGCAGTGTTGGTGACAATGTTGGTAACAGTATTGGTGACAGGGTTGGTAACAGTGTTGGAAACAGTATTGGTGGCAGTGTTGGTAACAGTATTGGTGGCAGTGTTGGTAATAGTATTGGTGGCAGTGTTGGTAACAGTGTTGGTAACAGTGGTGGTGACAGTGCTGGTAACAGTATAATACAGTATTGTTGACAGTGTTGGTAAGTGCTGGTAACAGTATTGGTGACAGTGTTGGTAACAGTGTTTGTAACAGTATTGTTGACAGTATTGGTAACAGTATTGGTGACAGGGTTGGTGACAGTATTGGTGATGGTGTTGGTGACAGTATTGGTGGCAGTGTTGGTGACAGTATAATACAGTATTGGTGGCAGTGTTGGTGACAGTATAATATACTATTGGTGGCAGTGTTGGTGGCAGTGTTGGTGACAGTATAATGTAGTATTGGTGGCAGTGTTGGTAACAGTGTTGGAGACAGTGTTGGTAACTATTGGTAACTGTTGGGGACAGTAGTGGTGACAGCGTTGGTGACAGTATAATACAGTATTGGTGACAGTGCTGGTGACAGTGTTGGTAACAGTATAATATAGTATTGGTGGCAGTGTTGTGACAGTGTTGGTCACAGTATTGGTAACAGTATTGGTGGCAGTATTGTTGACAGTGTTGTTGACAGTATTGGTGACAGTGTTGGTGACAGTATTGGTGACAGTGTTGGTAACAGTATTGGTGACAGTATAATACAGTATTGGTGACAGTATTGGTGACAGTATAATACAGTATTGGTGACAGTATAATACAGTATTGGTGACAGTGTTGGTGACAGTATAATACAGTGTTGGTGACAGTGTTGGTGACACTATAATACAGTATTGGTGACAGTGTTGGTGACAGTATTGGTGACAGTGTTTGTGACAATATAATACAGTATTGGTAACTGTATTGGTGACAGTGTTGGTAACAGTATTGGTGACTGTTGGTGACAGTATTGTGACAGTGTTGGTGACAGTATTGGTGGCAGTGTTGGTGACAGTATAATATACTGTTGGTAGCAGTGTTGGTGGCAGTGTTGGTGACATTGTTGGTGACAGTATAATACAGTATTGGTGACAGTATTGGTGGCAGTGTTGGTAGCAGTGTTGGTAGCAGTGTTGGTGACAGTGTTGGTGACAGTATTGGTGGCAGTGTTGGTGACAGTATAATGTAGTATTGGTGACAATGTTGGGGACAGTAGTGGTGACTGTGTTTGGTAACAGTATAATACAGTATTGGTGACAGTGTTGGTGACAGTGTTGGTAACAGTATAATATAGTATTGGTGGCAGTGTTGGTGGCAGTGTTGTGACAGTGTTGGTGACAGTATTGGTGGCAGTGTTGGTGACAGTATAATGTAGTATTTGTGACAGTGTTGGTAACAGTATTGGTGACAGTGTTGGTAACAGTATTGGTGACAGTGTAATAGTGTTGGTGACAGTGTTGTTAACAGTGTTGTGACAGTGTTGGGGACAGTAATGGTGACTGTGTTGGTAACAGTATAATACAGTATTGGTGACAGTGTTGGTGACAGTATGATATAGTATTGGTGGCAGTGTTGGTAGCAGTGTTGTGACAGTGTTGGTCACAGTATTGGTAACAGTATTGGTGGCAGTATTGGTGGCAGTATTGTTGACAATGTTGTTGACAGTATTGGTAACAGTGTTGGTGACAGTATAATATAGTATTGGTGGCAGTGTTGGTGACAGTGCTGGTCACAGTGTTGGTGACAGTGTTGGTGACAGTGTTGGTAACAGTGTTGGTAACAATGTTGGTGACAGTATAATATAGTATTGGTGGCAGTCCTGGTAGCAGTGTTGTGACAGTGTTGGTGACAGTGTTGGTGACAGTGTTGGTCACAGTATTGGTGACAGTGTTGGTAACAGTGTTGGTAACAGTGTTGGTGACAGTATTGGTGACAGTGTTGGTAACAGTATTGGTGACAGTATAATATAGTATTGGTGGCAGGGTTGGTAGCAGTGTTGGTGACAGTGTTGGGGACAGTAGTGGTGACTGTGTTGGTAACAGTATAATACAGTATTGGTGACAGTGTTGGTGACAGTGTTGGTAACAGTATAATATAGTATTGGTGGCAGTGTTGGTAGCAGTGTTGTTGACAGTATTGGTAACAGTGTTGGTGACAGTATAATATAGTATTGGTGGCAGTGTTGGTGACAGTGTTGGTGACAGTATTGGTAACAGTGTTGGTAACAGTATTGGTGACAGTATAATATAGTATTGGTAGCAGTGTTGGTGACAGTATAATATAGTATTGGTGGCAGTGTTGGTGACAGTATAATATAGTATTGGTGGCAGTGTTGGTGACAGTGTTGGTCACAGTATTGATAGATAGATAGATAGATAGATAGATAGATAGATAGATAGATAGACAGAAAGATAGATACTTTATTGATCCCGAAGGAAATTTAGCATTTAGAGTTGGTAACAGGATAATATAGTGTTGGTAGCAGTGTTGTGTCAGTGTTGGTCACAGTATTGGTAACAGTATTGGTGGCAGTGTTGTTGACAGTGTTGGTAACAGTATTGGTAACAGTATTGGTAACAGTATTGGTGACAGTATTGGTGACAGTATAATATAGTATTGGTGACAGTGTTGGTCACAGTATTGGTGACAGTGTTGTTGACAGTGTTGGTAACAGTGTTGGTAACAGTATTGGTGACAGTATTGGTGACAGTATAATATAGTATTGGTGGCAGTGTTGGTGGCAGTGTTGGTAGCAGTGTTGGTGGCAGTGTTGGTCACAGTATTGGTGACAGTGTTGTTGTCAGTATTGGTAACAGTGTTGGTAACAGTATTGGTGACAGTATAATATAGTATTGGTGGCAGTATTGGTAACAGTGTTGGTGACATTGTTCATGACAGTGTTGGTAACAGTGTTGGTGACAGTATTGGTGATAGTGTTGGTAACAGTATTAGTGACAGCATAATATAGTATTGGTGGCAGTATTGGTGGCAGTGTTGGTGACAGTGTTGGTGACAGTATTGGTAGCAGTGTTGGTAACAGTATTGGTGACAGTATAATATAGTATTGGTGGCAGTGTTGGTAGCAGTGTTGTGACAGTGTTGGTGACAGTGTTGGTGACAGTGTTGGTCACAGTATTGGTGACAGTGTTGTTGACAGTATTGGTAACAGTGTTGGTAACAGTATTGGTGACAGTATAATATAGTATTGGTGGCAGTATTGGTGACAGTGTTGGTGACATTGTTCATGACAGTGTTGGTAACAGTGTTGGTGACAGTATTGGTGATAGTGTTGGTAACAGTATTAGTGACAGCATAATATAGTATTGGTGGCAGTATTGGTGGCAGTGTTGGTGACAGTGTTGGTGACAGTATTGGTAACAGTGTTGGTAACAGTATTGGTGACAGTATAATATAGTATTGTGGCAGTGTTGGTAGCGGTGTTGGTGACAGTATTGGTGACAGTATAATATAGTATTGTGGCAGTGTTGGTAGCGGTGTTGGTGACAGTGTTGGTGACAGTGTTGGTGGCAGTATAATCGGAGTATTAATGACAGTATATTTATGTATTGCTGTCTCTGGAGTGATTAGTGATGTGGAATGATTCTAGATCAGATGACTAGCTATGAGAAGCTAATGCTATTAGCGTTTGTGCTAGTGGCCAGAGGACGAGTGTTTCTGCTCGACAGGTCTGATGTGTCTGATCTCAGAACTCTGTCCTGAAGATGTATGATTGGTGGGCGCTACATCAGGAGTGATCTCTGACCCTACACTGCACTGTAGACGCACAACACATAACTACACACACACAGACACACACACACACACACACACTCTCTCTCACACACACACACACTCACACACACGTGCGCTCTGGGAGGAGAGGGAGTCCTTTATCAGAGGTAACGTGGTTGTGCTGGCGCTGCGGGAGGACGTCTGCTTCTCGCTGGTGACCTCTCCTCAGAGAGGAATATTAAACAGAGCCACCGCCACCGTGAGTGTGTGAGTGTGTGAGTATAGGTGTGTGTAGGTGTGTGTAGGTGAGTGTAGGTGTGTAGGTGGTTTACAGCGAGGGGTTATGATGTTGCCCTTATGTCCTGTTTGTATGTTCTCTAATGTTCAAAGTTGAGTTTCTCTGTGTGCGGTGTGTGTGGGAGAGAGAGAGGAAGACGTGCAGCTCCTTTGAGTGTCGGATGCCCGTAATTATACTCTCTCTCTGTTTACTCCTGATCACCCTCTCTCTCGCTCTCTCGCTATGTAAGACCTGCCCTCTGCGCTGTGTGATGGTTTCAGGATGAGACGCTTGTTGGGCATGTGTTGGGTTCTCTGCTGAAGTTCCGTTTTGCCTGTTTGACAGGGTGGAAGTGTGAAGTGTGACCAGGCAGAAGCAGCGGTGAACAGCTGCAGCCGCTCGAACGAAGAATCGCTACACACTGCACTATTTAGCCCACATGGGCTGAGACGGAGATGCAGGCTAGACAGAGCCCGCTGTGGGCACCATATGGACACATCACTCTCCTGATTTAATGCTCATCAGAGATACCTCGACCTGTGGAGTAATAATAATATAATAGTAGTAATAATAATAGTAATAATAATAATAATAATAATAATCCATATAAAGACAAAACGAAGTATCTCTGTTATCAGCTGTCCAGTGTTGTCATGCTGTTTTGTAGTGTGGTAGGTGTGTTTGTTAATACTGTGTGTTAGTGTGTTTGTAACTCGTCGTTTGTTAGTGTTGTGCTGTTGTGTTATATTTAGTTCATATTTCATGTATGTTGTTTGTTGGTAGTGTGTTAGTGTTTTGAATGTTAGCATGTTTGTTAGTCTTGTGTTAACATGTTTGTTAATGTTGTGCTAGCATGTTTGTTAATGTTGTGTTAGTATGTTTGCTAGTCTTGTGCTAGCATGTTTGTTAATGTTGTGTTAGTATGTTTGTTAATCTTGTGTTAACATGTTTGTTAATGTTGTGCTAGCATGTTTGTTAATGTTGTGTTAGCATGTTTCTTAGTCTTGTGTTAGCATGTTTCTTAATGTTGTGCTAGCATGTTTGTTAATGTTGTGCTAGCATGTTTGTTAATGTTGTGCTAGCATGTTTGTTAATGTTGTGTTAGTATGTTTGTTAATGTTGTGTTAGTATGTTTGCTAGTCTTGTGCTAGCATGTTTGTTAATGTTGTGCTAGCATGTTTGTTAATGTTGTGTTAGCATGTTTCTTAGTCTTGTGTTAGCATGTTTCTTAATGTTGTGCTAGCATGTTTGTTAATGTTGTGCTAGCATGTTTGTTAATGTTGTGCTAGCATGTTTCTTAATGTTGTGCTAGCATGTTTGTTAATGTTGTGCTAGCATGTTTGTTAATGTTGTGTTAGTATGTTTGTTAGTCTTGTGTTAGCATGTTTGTTGAGACCCTCCAGGCGGAGGTTACACTCACACACTCCTACCAGACATGATAAAAACTTTCATGGTATTTGTGTGTAGGTATGTGTCACCATGTTGCTCATCCTGATGATAAACTAGGGATACACTTATAAAGAGTGCATTTAAATAATAATAATAATAATAATAATAATAGAAATGACTTTCTCAGGCGATAAACCTCTGATACACCGCTTCTCTGTGTCCACACGTTTGTGTTAATGTTTTGGAACTGAGGACCTACAGAGTGGAACTGTAGATCACTGTAAGCGTTGGTGGGCGGTGCAGAGAGAGTGGGGGCTGATGGGGGATGGGGGTCGGGCACTAGGGAAATAAGACGATGGCTGATGGAGACAAAGCCCCTCCCCCTCAGGTTAGAGTGTGCTAATCCGTTCCTTTGTGCAGCAACGCCTCTTCACAGGAACGCCGGAGTGGAGGAATGAAGGAGCGTGTGTGTGTGCGTGTGTGTTGCACCTGTCATACCTGCGCTCCAGTCGTCACTGTCCAGGTTTCCGTTCTGCACGTTTCTGAAATGTCAGTGGTGTAAAAGCGGTGTACCTGGCGTCTCCGTGTCTCCGTCCACCGCGGTCGGGGGGAATAACCTGTAGATGATGGGATGAGGAGGTGTGACCGTGTTCCTGCTGTAGGTTGATTGTCTGCGGAGTTCAGAGACGCCGGGCAGGACGAGCGACGGCATCTAACGAGGTAGCCGTATCCATACCACCCTGAAGACGTCCATCTTGGATCTGGGCACCACACAGTTCTGGGAGCTCATTGTACAGACACATCGTTCAGATGAGCTTTGGACTCAGCATCTTTAGAACCTTCGGAAAGTTGTGCTCCATGATCGGTCCGTCTGTAGGGCCAGTGGTCTCCAGTCACCAGCTGCCCACTTGTGCGGAGTGTGGGGTCGTGGGTGAACTCACCGCTGTGTGTTTGGAGGAGTAAGGTGAGATCAGGTGGAACGGAATCATGTGACTAAACGGCTCATCCGTTTATTCTAAAACCCTTTTCCAAAACGTTTCAGCCTCACTGTTCCAGCTGTTCCGCCTCGTGTTAGTGTATGTTAGCGTTGGTGTGTGAGTGTTGGTGTGTTGTGTGTTAGTGTATGTTAGCGTTGGTGTGTGTGTTGGTGTGCTGTGTGTTAGTGTATGTTAGCGTTGGTGTTGGTGTGTTGTGTGTTAGTGTATGTTAGCGTTGGTGTGGGTGTTGGTGTGTGTTAGTGTATGTTAGCGTTGGTGTGTGTTGGTGTGTTAGTGTATGTTGGTGTTGGTGTGTTGTGTGTTAGTGTATGTTAGCGTTGGTGTGTGTGTGTGTGTGTTGGTGTGTTAGTGTATGTTAGCATTGGTGTGTGTTGGTGTGTTGTGTGTTAGTGTATGTTAGCATTGGTGTGTGTGTGTGTTGGTGCTGGCGAGTTGTGTGTTAGTATGTGTATGTTAGCGTTGGGGTGTGTGTGTTGGTGTGTTGTGTGTTAGTGTATGTTAGCGTTGGTGTGTGCGTGTTGGTGTTGGTGTGTTAGTGTATGTTAGCGTTGGTGTGTGTGTGTTGGTGTGTTAGTGTATGTTAGCGTTGGTGTGTGCGTGTTGGTGTTGGTGTGTTAGTGTATGTTAGCGTTGGTGTGTGTTGGTGTGTTGTGTGTTAGTGTATGTTAGCGTTGGGGTGTGTTGGTGTGTTGTGTGTTAGTGTATGTTAGCGTTGGGGTGTGTGTGTGTTGGTGTTGGCGAGTTGTGTGTTAGTATGTGTATGTTAGCGTTGGTGTGTGCGTGTTGGTGTTGGTGTGTTAGTGTATGTTAGCGTTGGGGTGTGTGTGGGTGTGCTGGTGTGGTGCTACTTGTGGAAATAGAGACAGACAGGTTAATCAGTGTAATCCTGAGCCTGTGGTGCAGCCCACCGCTCCCAACAGAGGGGTCACACACACACACACACACACACACACACACACAGAATTTACAAACACTCAATTCTACATATATCGACAGTGTTATATACCTTAAATATAATTCTATATGTTCACACATACGTGGTTAATAATCTGATGTATATAATCCAGCACATTAAAGCTGTTCAGGCAGTCTGAGTGTGTTTATTGGTGACACAGGTTTCACTAAATTAGCATATTTAAATGATGTGTTGTGTAAACACCTGGACTTACAGGTTAGTCTACAGTTAGTCTCGGTCTGGATCTGTGGTTTATCGGTATCAGGGATTTACTGAAGCGTATGAACCGACTCTGAACTGAAATGGAATTCTGAGTAAAGGATGTTAATTAGGAATTCCACTGATGATGATGTAAACAGCAGATCTGGAATAGAAGCCGGCGTGCCTGATCACGGAGTTCCGTTATTCCCGGCGTTCCAGTTCAGGGTTATGGAGTGGCTGTAAGTGCTGTGTGTGAGCGGTATGAACAGACTATGTAATGGAGGTCTGAGCCACTGAAGCCCCTCTCTGTACAGTGGACAGGGTGTTCCAGGAGGGGTCCCGTCCTCGCTGCCCTCTTCCGCTCGCTGTGGGGGTCGTGATTTGTGAAACTGTGAAATCCCGCCGTGGCCCGCTCGCTCTGATGTTGGCGGGATGAAGGATGTTTCGGAATGTGCCGAATCATCCTCGCGCCATCCCATGATGGCCACCGGCGGCAGGAACAATGGCTGCCCTTCATCGGACCACCCCTCCGCTCCAGGGGTGTCATCCCTGCGCAGCGTCAATGGGGCCCTTTGTGGAGCCGAGTGTGAGAGAGAGGCAGGCTGATCTCCTCTTGTCTACGGTTTCCTTCATCTCGCAGGAGAAGCCGGCCATCTCTGTGTCTAACGTGATTCCAGAGGCAGGGCTCTGTTCCCGACGCTCGGACTGTCACCGTGTTGACAAACAGCTTAGCAGTCTAAGTGTTAAGTCAGCTGTCGCTCCCGCACCGGATTACGCTGGGCCGTGGTCATGTGTTTGTGCGGTGATTCACATTTCAGCTCTTTTCCCTCCAGCTGCGTGGGGAGAAGTGAAGTCTGTCCTAAACCCGGGTCTCATCTTACCGTATCCGAGTCCCGGCAGCAGCACGGCCTGCCCGCCTCAGCGGGAGTGTTAGTGATGAAGTGGTGGTTCTGACAGGAGGAGGAGTACAGTGGGACTACTGAACCACTTCTCCGGCTTGAGCAGGACTTCCGGTTCTTCGTTCTCTTTTTTTTTCTGATTTTAATATTATTAATTATTAATGATTAATTATTAATATTATTCTAATATTCGTCAACATTTCTCCTCCTACAGGTTTTGACATAGAACCACCACACTTCTCAGAATAATAGAACCTAAACTGTGTTCTGTGTACACCGTGCGTGTGCTTTTTGAACCGATCCGATTGTCATGCAGCGTTCCTTCTAAAACCGTTTCCAGAGGAAGTGAACAGGGTCCACTGATCATCATACAACCTCCTGGTGTTCCACAGCAGCCATCTGGAGACAGTCTAGAACCACTTTAACGCTGGAACGTTATTAGCTGCCTATTGCAAGCCTAGTTATAGATCCATCACAGACTTTCCCTTCATGGTTCGTGTGACCGTGTGATTACAGCGAAACAACCACGACAGCTCTCAGTGTCTACAGGCCGCTTCAGATCAGTCCGTCTGAATAAGGAGATTCCCACTTTCCCCTGTTACACACACACACGGATGCTACACTCCGTTCTAGTCGTTTTTCAGTTTCAGATGTAGTTTGAAAGCGTCTGTGGTTCTGTGTGTCGTGTGTAAATGGGGAACAGGTCGGCGGTGGGACACGTCTATCTGGGATTTTCTAATGTTCTGATAATTTTCTGTAATTTTTGCCAATAAGACCAAAATATACCCGTCTGTTCTCCCGACCGGAGCGTTGAGCCCTGAATGTGCTGCGCTGGCCTGCCCATAGGTTGTGGTTGTGATGTCACTCACATGGAGGATTGATATTTTCAGTTTGCCACACGCAATACGATATCACCATCACCATCACCATCTTCATCTTCATCTTCTTCATCATCTCCACGATTATAATGCGATATTATAGCAGTTTTGAGTATTTAGTATCTCACTAAAATACTCTGCAGTATATTTACTGTTAATTGGATTAAAGTTTCCAGTCTCACTTCATTTAGTATTTCTATTGCAGTAAAATAGAACTGAAGGTGAGTTTATTGGTACTAGAGGGATTAATGTATATTAGCAGTTATGTAATATTGATCGTAATACTGGTGTAGTACTGGGTGCTGTGTTGAAGCCCTGTTTGCTGGGTGCTCAGACTGTGTGTGTACTCCTGTATGTACGGTACTGGACTTGTTAGAACCGGGAGAACACTTCAGATGTAAACGAGCTTGCTTAGATGTGAGATGCTCCTTTCTCTGTTACCACGTCGCCAGCAGAACCCTAAAAAGCTCCCTCACAGGAAGTTATGGCAGGACTGTCTTCCCTGGGGCCTCATTGTGACGATAGCTGTAAAGACTAAACCCCTGTACACGTTACAGCACACACGGACTCACTGGACGTTCCGGACAGGACATGCCTGTTAGGACCTCCTGACCACCAGCGTCGTAACACAGGTTCTCCCCGGTGAACCGGTTCACGTCCGTCCAGTCTGAGTGACTGCGTGTGCCTCCGAGATCTGTGGAATTCCCCTGTGATGCAGTCTGATCTCCATCTGCAGCTCGGTGAAGCAGCAGTGGCTGAAAGGTTCCTCGTACAGAGGTGGCTGTCGCTCATCCCTTATCTCCTGATGATCAGGTGACCCTCCCGGCGTCCCTCGCTAACTGACTGAGCAGATTCGAAGCAGTCACCATTTCTGCCTGGCAATCCCCTGGACTGCTGCCCATGCCACTACTTCCTCCTGGGCTGCCTGGCCCCTCCCCTGCTGGTTCTTTATCAGCCTATCAGCATCATGCTCACAAATAAGGTGTTCTAGAAGTTTAGTAAAGGCGTCCAACCACTAGAACCACAGAGGAAGTTGGAGACAGGAAGCTGGGGGTTACGTGTTGGCACTTTCACTAGTCCATATTTCTCATCAGAGCAAGGTAGCAGGTTCATACACGTGGCAGGAGGTGCGTTCGTCTGCGTTCTGCTTCTTGACGGTTGATATTTATGTTCTAAAGGTTCTTTACTGAGCGCACGGTTTATCGGTCATGTCCCATCCGACTTATCAGCCCTCAGATTTGTACCTCGGGGTTTTCCAGTGCTTCTAACCGGTTCTGTTTTCTGTGTTCTAGATCTGCGTGGTTTGGAAGCGGCTCTCGTGGCATGACGACCACTAACAAGGGAAACAAAGCCCTGAAGGTCTGTCACCTTTTCTCCTTTTCTCCTCTACTCCTCTACTCCTCACTTCCAGAGCTCCCTCCTGATCTTCAGGAGGTCTGAAGGAGGTCATTTCAGAGAAAGCTCAGTCGCTCCTGCTGTGTTTCAATGTGAGTGTGGATGTGAAATCACAACCATGATATCGCCTCCCATTCGCCTTACAGAGGCTTGCAGATTTGCGTCCAGTGGTGGGAGTGACCCATTCAGTGGTTGGTGCTGGGATGTGGTTCTCCTAAAACATCATCAGACCTGAAAGTAGATACACCCAAATGAACACGACACACGGATATTAGACATGGTCAGTTAACTAATCAGGTTACCTGGTAACAGGTCAGTAAGATGACTGGGGATAAGACCCCTCCCAGAGAGGCGGAGTCTATCAGGAGTAAAGAGGGGGCGGGGCCACCAATCTGTAAAAGACTGCCCCACCAAATAGAGCAGCAGTTCAAGAAGAACGTTCCCCAACGGAACACAGTAAAGAACCTGGAGATGATCATCATCTACACCACCATCATTAACAGATCCAGAGAACCCGGAGAACCTCTGTACTCAAGGAACAAGAACCAGTACTGGATGGTGGTGATCTTCAGACCCTTGGACACCACCACATTAAAAACAGACCCGGTTCAGTAGTGGAACCACTGCATGGGATCAGGAACACTTCCCAACACCATTGTCTGGGAACACAGTTCATCACTGCTCCACACACCCCAGTTAAACTCCACCATGCAGAGAAGAACCCAGATATAACCAGATCCAGAACCAGCGCCACCACCTTCGTACTGTAGTGTCCATCAGAGGGATCCTTCTCTGTGGGGATTTGAAGACACAGAGCTGAATACCTCTTTCTGTAGATGACTCAACACTGTAATTAGCAACAGAGTACTACTGTTATTAATCTGATGTTATTAATTTAATGATATTAATCTAATATTATTCCTCTAATATTATTAATCTGATGTTAATAATCGGAGTACTTTTATTCCTGTCAGCTTAGTTCCCTGAACCTGCCTGTGTTTGTGTTTATTTATTGATTCATGATGTAAAACATGGTGTAAATTTGATGCACCACGAGTGACTCAAATCACAGACCGCTTGTTTGATTCTGTTGGAAAATGTGAAAAATTAATTAAGACTGATTTTATACTCATAAACCCGTATATGAACACATGTAGCCTCTGGTTCTGTCCGGGTTTGAGCTGTTTCTTCCTGTATTCTCTCTCCAGGTGAAGCGGGAGCCAGGCGAGAATGGCACGAGACTCACGGACGACGAACTGGTGTCCATGTCGGTGCGGGAGCTGAACCAGCATCTGCGCGGCCTGTCCAAGGAGGAGATCCTGCAGCTGAAGCAGCGGCGGCGCACGCTGAAGAACCGCGGCTACGCCGCCAGCTGCCGCGTCAAGCGCGTCACGCAGAAGGAGGAGCTGGAGCGTCAGAAGGCCGAGCTGCAGCAGGAGGTGGAGAAGCTGGCTTCGGAGAACGCCAGTATGAAGGTAGAGCTGGACGCCCTGCGCTCCAAATACGAGGCGCTCCAGAGCTTCGCCAGGACTGTGGCCCGAGGGCCAGTGGCACCGGTCACCAACGCGGCAGTGCCCGTCTCCGCCCGCGGCCCTCTGGCCTCTGTCATAGGGCCCCTGGTGCCGGGCAAGGTGGGGGCCACCAGCGTCATCACGATAGTCAAGTCCAAGGCGGATGCGAGGTCTTAGTACAGGCCAGGATCGGGAGAGGATCGGGAGAGCGCAGGAGGTTTGGTCAGTGCATCGCAGTTTAGGCACATTCAATTGGTATGAATTTCACCCAAGCAGACGGGAGGCGGGAGCGAAGGGCGGGTCGTCCTCCCCGCTTCCTGATAACCGTACCCTCTGATGTGGTCAGTCCAGAGCCCACATCAAGGACACTTTGATTGAAACACCTGGGCTTCCAAACATTTCCAAATTCAGAGCAAATTGAGGTGCAGCAGATGAGTTTTGGTGGACGTCCGTGGTGACTGCGGCGAGCGCTGTGTTTATATGGTGTTCTGTTTTTGTACCATATCGTTTCGGGCACAATGGTGACGGTTCTGTGTTTTGTTTTATGATGATTTGTGATTTTTATGCAAGGCTCGTTGTGTTTCCGATATGCTGTATTTTTGCTGTGTTCCGTCTTTTTCTGTGTGCGGGAGGAGAAGCGCTGAGGCTCTTCCTCGAACTGAACTGTGGACGAGGAGCGAAAAGACCGGCTGATTCTAAAGAGCTTGTTCGGGGGTGCTGATGCAGGATCTCCTTCTTCCCCTCTTTGTACCGGTCACGGGTCCTGCATCGCGGCTGTCCTGAACGCGCCCTGCGTCAGCTCGAGAGCGACGGCGTCCCTTTACCTGTGCCTAATGTTATGCACTGACCAGCCGCTGCGGAAAAGGGAGAGGAGGGGAGCCGATGTTGTTCGTATGGTAGCTATCAGGATATCTGAGACCAGTTTATGTGATTGGGTAGTCCTTTTTTCCAGGAGAGATAAAAAAGGATTTGTTTCTTTTTATAAAAGTTTATTGGCAATAAGATGTTTATGTTGTGAAGAGCTACACTGATTTAGGTTCCTCCGCGGAGCTGGTGAATAATCCTGTCCTGTGTTCTACATGGTCTGATAAACGACTTTACTATTTGTGTTAATACGAAGTGTTACCCCTTTTTGCTAGCCTAGTATCCCCCCCCCCCCCCCCGGGTCTTTGGTAGCTCCAGAGAGGGAATTCGTCCCTCCTTCCTTTGTTCCCTTCAGCCGAGCGGGTGAAGGCTGCTCTTAGATTAGGGAGAAAAAAAACCTTCTGTATTTGAAACAGGGACTATCTGGTTGCATAAACCGGTGAACTCTCACAAGCTTTACCATGAATCTGTCGCTGTGACGTTGCGTAACGTATTCTAAGAATCTTTGTCTTTATGGTGGAGTCTTGAATTTTATATAAACACACATAGAATATCTCGCATTATTTATAAAACGTTTAAAAAAGAATCTAAAGTTGTTTGATATCTCTTTTTTGCAATTGTACCAAAAGTGGCTTAACTATTGAAGTCGATAGCTTTTTCTAGTGACTAGGCGCGTAAAACTGTGGACTAGCGCGTGTGGTGTGACGTGTAAGTGATAAGGTGATGGTACTGTTCACTATTTTTTAGATGTGGCGCTCTTCTCTTCTTATTTTGGCCAAACCAAGGTGATGGACGCACAGTACCCACAATCCTCCAGTCCCCATTCGCGGTTGTTTGGCAAATAACATTGCAGAGGTCACATGGGCTGCGTTCACATTACAGGCCTTATTGCTCGACGTGCATCATGACCGTCACCTGCAGGACGAGCCTTCCTCGCGGCGGTGATGTGCTCGGAGCCGCTCTCGGCCGTTCGCTATTAGAGCGAGACGAAGGTGAAAGTCGCATGGGCAGACAAACACATGAATCTGTCCTCATGTGACCTCAAATCAGATGTCAGTCCACTGATGAAAGTGGTTCCGATCTGGGTTTTGTGGTCACGGTCCGGTGACAAACCCCAAATCAGTTTGGTGCCGGAGAGTGTGTCAGTAGTCACCCAAATCTGTAAGTTAAATACATTCATTAGTTCTTTTGTTGTTCATGAATAGAAACAACAGAGATGACTGAAGTGGTTGCCCCCGGTGATCAGCTGCACAGTGTTGTGTTGACACATCAGTCTAAGATATTAGTTTTAGCTTTAGCCTAATGACATGGTGACTGTGAACCACCTGTAAACGAGTTAGGCCAGTCAAAGTCCAGCAAACACCCATGTTCTGTATACAACCACGGCGGACAGGAAGTCGGGATAATGCTGGCCTGGAAACCGGCTTTAATTACTTAATTAAATTACTAATTAAATTGCAGTAGTAATATTCCCAGATCGTCCCTCTTCACGAGTCTGTAGGGTCGTAATACAGACCTGTATGCCACATATGACACAGTGTTTGTGGAAACGATTTGGGTGACTATTGACTGTCTGCTGTTTATAATTACTGTTTTATATGTATATGTGTATATGTGAGGAAAACCATTCCCCAGATCGCTCAGCCCTGCTGACGAGTCCGTACGACTTTAATAATAAGACCTGAATGAACTAATGTACTAACGTAGCTCATTTCGGACTCCAGGCGCGTGGACAAAATTGAAGCTCCTTTAAAGCAGGAAGAGAGGGTTTGAGCCACAGCGGTAATGTGGACGCAGCCTTAGCGCCGCGCTCTGCGCCCCAGGATTGGCCTTCGGGGGTCAGGTAGTTGAAAAGCGGTTTGCGCTTAATGAGCAGCGGGTAGTAAACGAACTGAAAGCTCTTAATCACGGCTCCTCCTCGTGGGGGCGGCCCTAAACTCCGCATCAGGGCTAAAGGCTGCTGAGTAGCAGTGGTGAGCGCTTTTGTGCTCTAATGCCAAAGGGACTGGACACAGTTTCCTGGACTTCAGCAGGACTGTGTCCCCTGCCCCATTTAGAGACGGCTATTCTTAATGTACTCCTGTTCTCCTGCTCCTACAGACGGAAGGAGGAGCCATTAGAGACTAATTCTCAGGGAAGTGGAACAAGGGTGTGTGGGGTCTCATCACCTCTGTTTGATGGTCGTTTTTTGTGAAGTGTGACTTCATATTTTCGGTGTATGATGGTTCTGTGGTAGGTTCTATTGAATGTGTTCTGTTGTGTTTTATTTTTCTTCTTTGGTTTTTTGTCATTTTCTTTAAATGCCAGGGAAGTGACACCGCACTGATATCAGCCTAGTACGAACGCCGTCTCTCTAAACGAGCCTTCTGCTTTATGCTCGCACTAAAGGATCCCAGCAGAAGGTTCTGGGTTGGAGCGCGTCGAGGTTGTAGCGGAACCCGGACAGACAGACCTTAAACGATTTGGTGTTGGGTCATGCCTTTCGCTCTACGCTGAGAACATGTATAAGCACTGTACGCAGAACCGGACTGAAACCCTCCGATACGTTTTCTCCTCCATGCCAGCGCCTCGCGTCCGCCTAAGACCGCACACCTACATACTGAAACCATGGCCAGCTCCAGCCTTGAGGCCCAGCACGGTTTCAGAGGTCCAACACAGCTGGATCACATCATGAAGGGCTTCATAATTAGCAGATGAACTGAACCGACTGTGTTGGGCTTTGAAACCCATGCAGGGCCTCTGCAGGCTCGGGGTCGAACCTGCCTGAAGCCGCTTCACAATAAGCTTCATGGTAGAGGCCCAACATTGAGGACTCTCTGATAGAAGAGACTCTGATCGGACAGCCCTGAACTTTGGGCCTGAGTTGTGTGGCTGAGTAATGTCGTGTACAAGTTCCACCACGCGGTACCGGCTCCACTCAGCTCGCCCCCGTGTACCAAACCTGTACTATTTGTTGTCAGCTCCAGTACCTCCAAATACAGGGGGTCCTAGGGGGTCTAGCACCCTCCCAGTCGACCTCTGAGACCTATCAAAATCCTTTCTCATGATGACGTCATACTGTCGGCGTTTAGCTGCTTCACCCAGAACTAGCACTGCTCTGCCTCAGCTTGGCGCTGTAGCAGACTGGTCCACCCAGTTGGTGCCTCATAGCCCAGTAACTGTAACTATGGCTGGGATAGCTCTGCCCACGTGCCGCAGTGTTTGTAAATCTGGAATTTTCCCCAGAGTTAGGGGGAAAGAGTGACTCGTTTCTCAGACGGAGGAGGAGATGATGAGTAAGATCTCAGCTAATGTGTGGAAGATTAAACCAAACCAGAAACGAGCATCTCCAGAGCTGCTAAACACTCCCACTGAAGCTTCAGCTGGCATCAGAATTGGTGAGTCAACACGAGACCCCAGGAGCACCAGGGGGTATTTCCCACACCGGCTGAGCCGATACCAAACGGTGACCGCCAGAGATTACTGATTGATCACTATCACCTTAATCTCAGCCACAGAGGCTCCGCCCACACATAGAGCAGGAGTCTGATATCTGTAGTGTGTTAACCTGGCCATGCTGTCAGGATTCTGCCAGCTGCATTCTGATTGGCTATCCACACTTCCACGTATAGGCACTGGTCCGACAGAGGGCAAAGTTCTGTTATTCCAGCCTGCTTCAGCCTGGCGAGCAGTAGTCCTAGCCACTGAAGTTCTGTGTTTGCTGAAGGACTGTTTATGTCGTGACTCCGGTTTCGCCTCCTTCTATACATCATGCCAATTAACCGGCTTGTGATTGGGCCGCTGTGATGACCAGCTACTACAATCTGCAGTGGAAGTTCTGGTAACAGCAGTGAGTCAAGTTGAGTCGTACCGTGTGGTGGAACACCGGCTTTATCTCACAGGTACTGTAAGCAGAGCTGAGCGACAATCACCTCACAGTTACTGTCCATACACCTACCATCATAAACCCGCTTCCTTTACGGATTTACGTTCCTCCGGGATCCGAATCCACTGTTCTCATAATCTGGGTTAGGATCTGCTACCGGTCGGTCAGAATCGCGCCCCCTGCTGTCTGAATGCACTGACCGTAACTTCGACACACAGGAAGTCTGTCTGTGTGTGGCAGGGTTGTCTTGCCGCTGATTCTCCGCAGGTCCGGTTTCGCTTCCACACACTGTTG
>CM067489.1:1105397-1135397 GCA_034552555.1 Semaprochilodus insignis
TGTTAGCATAACGCATAGGTGCAGAGGTGAACACAGAACAGCTGTTAGCATAACGCTGCAATAACCATAATTTACATGCAGCCTGATAATCCGTTAATAACCCGACTAGTAGCTCAGTCGGAATACGTCCGTGTAAACAGTTCGGTTCAGTTAGTCTGATTTAAATTCCTGTAAATAATCCATTAAATACAGGAATATCAGCCGTGTAAACACCAGGATCTGATTACATTCCCAATTCTCTCTCTGATTCCCACAGACGGTCAATCAGCTGGCTCATGCGCTGCATATGGACGAGAGCCTGGATGCCGGCTGTCTGGTCAAAGTCTTCTGGCCCAAGACCAAGTGTGCCCTCCTTAGGGATGACCTGGTGCTCGTGGACAGGTATGAACTGGGCTGAGTGGGAGTTTATGCTGGTCGGAACTGGTCGGGACGGGTCGAGACTGGTCTGGGCAGAACGACACTAACCCTGCTTTGCATTGTTTTCAGCCCCGGGACGGACGTCACAACCCAACTGGACAGCTGGATCGACAAGTTCTGCCTGGACGCTGATGTGTTTGTGCTGGTGGCCAACTCCGAATCCACACTAATGAACACGGTGAGGGACTGTAGCCGGCCTGTGTGTCCCAGCATGTCCTGCTCACGTCCCCGGAATGTTCTGGTTCCTGTTAGCTCATCTGAGCTTCCGAGGATAAACCCTTCACAGCTACGTCGGGAGCAGATCTCCATGTGTTAGATGGTGGACCTCACTTATAAAGACAGGGTTTCTTGATTTGGACCTGTGGTTCTGGGTTCTGGGTTCTAGATGTTGCGGGTGGGGCTGTATGTCTGGACTCCAGGCCCCGAGGTGTTTATATGAGTGTAGGGAACAGGGAAGGTATGTGTTTCCACTCGGTGGTGTGGGGGGAGGAGCACACCAGCGTGCTTGCTGATTGGCTGTGCAGGACTGGAGAACCCGCTCTCAGCTCTGTTTAGACTTGGCTGTGTTCAGCTGAAGTATGCCTGGCATGTTCAGACCACTGAAACAGTTATGTCTGCAGGGTTGTGTCCAGTAGCTGCTGCTACATGCGTGGTGTGTGAAAGTTTGTGAACCCTTTACGCTTCTGTGTTTCTGTATGAACAGGATCTAGAACAGTCAGATTCTCACACAGGTTCTAGCTGTAGATAAAGAGAACCTGATCAAACAAATCAGACACGATTATTAGACTTGGTCATTTATATTTGCCCTGGTATTACACACCTGTGTGTTCCTCTGGTGTGTCTCGGCGTCACACACTTACATCGTTGTTAAGTTCCGTAACTGAGAGGTCGTTCCACATACCAGCAGGCAGGAAGTCAGTCCTGGTCGGAAGGTACAGATGTCTGTTCCTCTTGTGGTCTGTGTGTGGGTAGGGAGGCTTCGTGCTGTCCAGGCGTGACCCTCCTGACCTCCTCTTCTGGTTTCTTTGTTTCCTTTAAAGGAGAAACACTTCTTCCACAAAGTGAACGAGCGCTTATCCAAGCCCAACATCTTCATCCTGAACAATCGCTGGGACGCGTCCGCCTCCGAGCCCGAGTACATGGAGGATGTGAGTGCCCATCATGCACGATGAGATATGTAGTTCTGTTACTCAGGACGGGTTTGTGTGTGTGTGTGTGTGTGTGTGTGTGTGTGTGTGTGTTAGCTTCTCTCACATGTTCACATGGAAAACCTACAAGCTGACTGAACAATCCCCCGGCCTCCCTTTTTGCCCCGGCCTCCCTTTTTGCCCCGGCCTCCCTTTTTGCCCAGGCCTCCCTTTTTGCCCAGGCCTCCCTTTTTGCCCAGGCCTCCCTTTTTGCCCCAGCCTCCTGGGCTCTTAGCCAACCCCTCCCCCTTCAGCACCACTAATTAGATGCATCAAGTTTAGCGGCCAATCAGGACCATCTCTCAGCTACAAGCTCGTCCAATAGAAGTTCATGCTCAGCGCTGGCCTGGTGCCTGTAGGTGGAGCTATTCAGCAGTGCATGTGTGCAGTCACTGAAATGGTTTCCCCTGTGTCTGGTAAGGTAGTTGTGTGTGGCCCCTCTCAGGGCCCCTTTCGGGTAAGAGCCCCTGCTCTAATTCCGTCCTAATAGTCCAGATCTGAACATTTTGGATTAGCTGTTCTCCACCATTACAAAGCTGATTTTAAGCCCCGCCCCCTCACCAGGTGCGGAAGCAGCACACGGACCGCTGTGTGAACTTTCTGGTGGAGGAGCTGAAGGTGGTGGACAAAGAGCAGGCGCCCAACCACATCTTCTTCGTGTCTGCCAAGGAGGTGCTGAACTCCAGAATGCAGCGGGCGCAGGGTATGCCAGAGACTGGTAAGCAAGAGGTCACCGCAGGGTTCACCAGGCACTGGCCGTCCCACCGCCAGCATGCCACAGAGGGCGCACTCACACACTGCTGAGCTTAGACAACAACAGCACCTGTGTCACGTTTGGCTGGGTTCTGCCGGCTGCTGTAGGAGCTCTGACCTCTGTTGGGAATGCACTGTGGTGGGCTAGTGTAATCAGGCTTGGCACCGGACCGCCTTGTGTACCCTGAACTGACCTACCGTCCGCATGCGAGTCAGACCCTGCTGTGTTTCACCTCCTTGTCGCTCCTGTTCTGAAGCTGTGCTGCTTGTTTTCAGGAGGAGCTTTAGCAGAAGGCTTCCAGGACAGACTGAAGGAGTTCCAGAGCTTTGAGAGAACGTTTGAGGCAAGTGCACGCCGCGGGTGGAGCGGCCATGTAAACGAGGAGCGCTCTCGGGGCCGAAGGGCCTTAGGAGAGGCAGTGAATGTGGTGGAGCGGTGAAACAAACATGGAGGAGGTGAAAAGGAAACTCTACACCAATAAAACCGGTTCTGTATAGAACCTTGAACGCTTAATGACCCCGTTGTGTGATTGAAGCGTTCTTTAGATTGATGGAGAATGTTCTGTAGCTGGTTCTATAGGAACCTTTTTAACAAGGGTTCTCCTGTAGCTGTGATGTCAAGCTTGCAACAAACTGTTTAATGCTGTGTAGAACCCTCCTTTAAAATGGTTCCATATATAAACATCTATACCACCATCTCCATCAATCTGAAGAACCCGTTCCACAGTGCCAAACCTTTTAATCATGCAAGCGGTTCTTTAAGTGGTTCTGGCTCTGTATAGAACCATTTTCTTTAATAAAGAACCTTTTTAAGTGAAGTGACAGGAGACTCCCAGTCCACATTTGTGTTCTAGCTAGCGATGCTATAGGAGCTGAAGCTGGTGAGGTTTCGGTGTAGCCTGTCTGTCAGATGTTTATCTCGGTACCGTACTGTAACGGAACCACATATAAAAGCAATCAGAGCTCGAGGTGGTGCGTTACTGTGACTGTATCAGAGGGAGGGGGTTTTACTGCGCTTCACCTTGTACCTAACACCCTCCACAGTGGAACAGTCGCAGTAACGTCCAGCCTGGAGTGGATCATTACTTCAGTGTAGCGCTGCTGCTGGTAATTTACAGAATTCACAAAAAACTAATAATGAAAATCAGACAGTTTATTACAGTGGTGGTTATTATTAATATTATTATCATTAATATTATTATTATTAATATTATTACTGAAACACTAGAAGAAGTGGTGAACTGGTGAAACTCTGTGTGAAGCATGTTAAAATGTTTCCTGGCAGGTTGGAAACCTGAGCGTCTGTTGGCTGATGTAACGTGGTTGGGAGTTAGTGTTCTCCTGCAAGCACGTTGAGCTGTCCAGTGATGTTGCGTTAGCAGCTGTTAAGGCCTCGTGTCTCGGCTAGTCTTCACTCCGCTTGGGTGAATCGTCTCAGCTAGTGGCTGGGAAGTGCTGAAAAAGAACCACCACCAACCCCCCCCACCCCGCCACACCCCATAAAGGAAAATCCTTCTTTAGAATTCTGGACACTCGCCTTCCAAGGAGCAGTTAATGACCTTCCGGAATGCTGAGGTTAGAATATGGGAATGAGTGAGGTATCTACAGAGCTCCGCTACAGCCTGAGCTTAGGCAGTGTCAGGTTCTGATGATCCCTGTTGTCCTTAAAAACACGGCCTCGTTACACCACAGCACGTTTACAGTGTAAACACTTCCTGAGCTGAGCTGACCGTCAGAACACACATAATTACAGTGTGAGGCCTTTTACTGTCTAATCCGGCCAGAACGTGCTGCAGTATCGGGTCTTCCGCTGGTCCAGGGTGGGAACTCTGATCCTGGGGGGTCTGAGTCCTTCAGAGTTTGCAGAGTTTTCTGCTGACGTCACTCGTCAGTTAATTAGCGGGGTCATTTGGTTAATTGCTGGGGTCATTTGGGCTGTCGGAGAAGGAGAAACACCAGACTACAGAGGTACAGGGTGGAGCACAGCAGTGAGCGATTCATCCTGAATACCTGAGCTGTTCATCCACCTGTCCAGGTGTAGTTTTAGTGGTGCAGGGGTCAGGAGAAACTGAGCCGCTGGATTTAAGCTCTCTTTGATGAAACAGCCTAACCGCTCTCCCAGTCTTTCCTCCCACCAAGCCAGATCCAAACCAGCCAGCTCCCTCGCCAACCCCGCCCCCGTGTGCACTTCACCGTCAACCTGTGTGTTCATTGCTGAAGTCTAGATTTGCTAAGGCGAGGACGCACGTCTCCTCAGTTCTCGGCTCCACCCCTCACTGCTTTGTTACCTGTGTTACGTTGCTCTGTACCGTTTGGTTTTGAAGTGTTTTATGTTCCTCATTGTTGATATTCCGAACGTTTCAGTTTGATTTTATTATTTATTATTATTTATTATTATTATTTATTATTATTGATAACTCAGCGAAAATCAGATTTACTCAGTTTCATCCCAGATGTGTTCAATCAGCCAAAACATGTTTGGTGTCTAAATGTTCCTTTCTTACGGCAGAGTCGATCACTGTAACGGTCGTCTTACGGCAGAGTCGATCACTGTAACGGTCGTCTTACGGCAGAGTCGATCACTGTAACGGTCCTCTTACGGCAGAGTCGATCACTGTAACGGTCCTCTTACGGCAGAGTCGATCACTGTAACGGCCCTCTTACGGCAGAGTCGATCACTGTAACGGTCCTTATTGTTTATTAAATAATTAATATTAATAATTATGATTTGGTGGTGTGAGTTTGTAGTTAGGTGATGATCTGTGAGTTTGGGACGCTGCAGATGTTTTGGCTGACTGGGGTGATTTGGGGTCAAATCAGATTTTCTCACAGAGCTATTCTTGTTCCTCCTCCAGTGACCCGTGTCCATTATGATTTCTGTTTGAGTTGATTTGCTGTGTGTGGTTTGTGGTGTGCGGTTTGGTGTGTGTGTGTGTGTTACTGTGAGATGAATTGGGGGCCGTTGTGGTGATACAGACGTGCTGCTGGCCTTCCTCCTCCTCCTCTCCCTCAGTTCTGCCTGAGCTGCAGCAGCAGGTCGGTATCCTCACCTCCTTAAGTGCTCCTGGTCTCAGTAACGTGTGTGTGTGTGTGTGTGTGTGGCCTCGCAGGAGTGTATCTCGCAGTCAGCAGTGAAAACAAAGTTTGAGCAGCACACGATCAGGGCAAAGCAGATTACTGAGAGTGTCAAAGACATCATGGATCAGATCCACATCGCCGCTGCTGAGAAGAGGTGGGTTCACTCTGCAGACACAGGGCCCGTCACCACACCAGAACCTGCTTAGTGTTCAGAGACTGGGCTGATATTAGTGGGAAGTACTGGACAGGATATCAGAGTACTTTACAGAACCAGTCTGATCAAATCCTGTAACAGATCCATCCAGAAAGAGATCCTGCTAGAGATCAGATCCATACCCGTTTCAGCTAAAAGCAGCTGATTCTAGAGTTCGTATCAGGGTCAGCTGTCCGTATCAGGGTCAGCTGTCCGTATCAGGGTCAGCTGTCCGTATCAGGATATACAGTATTCCTTTACTGCAGTTTAGTTGGGAATTCCTCCTAATTCCCTCTCCAGACTGATCAGAGAGCCTCGATGTGTTTGTGTAGAGAAGCTGCTGATGTGACCGTGCAGACCGGTTTGATCCTGAAACGGCCTGCCTGCTCCCCTTTAATACGCTTCAGCTTAGGACATCCAGACGTCCGGTTCCCATCACTAACACTGTGACTGAGAAGTTCAGCTTCTCCACAGGGGGCGTGTCTCCGACTGACTGGTTTAAACCCGGGACCATGTTCTGCAGATCTGTAGAGTGATGTGTGGTATTGATGACCGTCGGATTTATCACCCCCCCAGTCAGAGTGAGGGCCTGAGTTAGACCCTCCCCTAAACGAGTAGCTAATCACTCTCACGGCTCTGTACAGCCTTCATCACAGACCAGGTGCAGTCTGGGTAACTCTCACATCTCAAAGTAGTCAGATTACTGTGTGTGATGTGGTTCACCTGTAGGCTCGCTATAGGTTCTAGTGTTAGCGTTAGCATAGCATTAGCCTAGAGAAGCAGTAGAGTGTACGTGTCGGCTGTTACAGTTCTGCATTGCTCACCCCACCATGTGTCTGTTGTCAGGGTGGCCTCTCTGGAGGAGAGGGAGTATCTGATGGACCGTCTGGAGTTCGTTCGGAATCAGCTCAACCTTCTCATCGAGGACATCAAGAAGAAAATTAAGATGGTTACGGAGCAGGTGGAGAACCAGGTACATGACCCTTTATCCAGTCGACTTACAGAACCCTGACTCGTTCCGGCTCATTCTAGAGCTGCACCGTGCGGAGCTAAACTGTGGTCAGTGAAGTTGTTGGAAAGTGTGACGATCAGATCAGAGCTATGTGTGATTGAACGTTCTTACCGTTCTAATGTGAGGTCGTGTGGAGAGGTTCTGTTTTGGTCTCGGGCTGTTTCTGTTGATCTGGTGTTTTAAGTGATGTAGAAAGACAGTGAAGGTCCGAGAGCAGCGATGTACAGCTGTGCCAAGCGCTCGTCCTGCAGACACCAGTGAGAGCCGCGAGAGGTGGTGCCCGAACCCTACGTGCTGACGACAGCCATGAGAGACAGGAAGAGGGAGAGAGAGCTGCTCCTCCTCCCCTCGCCCTCCTCCACAGTTTGGCCCCTGGGATACAGCATCAGCCATAACACAGTGCTGGAGGTGGGGCCCAGGAGGTGGGGCCCAGGAGGTGGGGCCCAGGAGGTGGGGCTTGTGGCACAAGCTCGGTCCTCATGCAACTCGCAACTGTCGTCTTCTTCCCAGCGTCTCTTGAGGCTGATATCTTCGTCCGGCTTCCTCTCACGGCTCTCGTTGGTGGCTGGGGGACGAGCGGCTGGTAGATGTGTAGATGGGATGGTGATTGGTGAGGCCGGTCCGGAGCTGCTGTAACAGGTTTAATACTGGGAGAGAGAAACGGCTCATGGTTCCAGATTGTTAGAGCCGTTTCTGAACTGTCTGTGATTGGCTGAGGAGCAGAGTGGTTAGGAATGGTCTTCCCGCCTGGCTCAGGGAAGCGTTTTACTGCTACGTGTACGAGGTCTGATCCGCTTTCGCAGTGCATACTCATGTTGTACCGTGTACTGTGTTTGTGTGGCTGTGTCCTCCAGGTGTCGAACGCCATGGCAGAGGAGATCTGTCGACTGTCTGTGCTCATAGATGAGTTTCGTTCAGACTTCCATCCGTCTCCCCACGTGCTGAAAATCTACAAATCAGTGAGTACAGCTGCTGCTGTGTGTGGATGTGTGTGTGTGTGTGTGTATCAGCCTCTTGTGGTTAGTCAGCTGACTGTGGCATGTGACTCATCCGTGTCCGGTTTGATTCCTGAGAACGGGTTTTTGACCGTCTGGTTTTCAGGAGCTGCTGAATCACGTGGAGAAGGGCATGGGGAAGAACCTGGCCTACCGCTGCTCCGACGCCGTCAACGCTTCTGTGCAGTCCTCTCAGAAGGACATGATCGGTGTGTACCTGCGCTCGCCCTGCTGGTTACAGCCCGTTAGAACTGGACACAGAGTGACGTGATTCAGCGGTAACACCGCATGGGATCTACCCTGAGGTTTAGTCCTGGCCTTCATTAGTGTCTGGAATACCGGCCTACAGAGGTGCTGAAGGTGGTGCCCATTCTACCTGAGCTACAATCAGATCTTCACACCTAACAGCAGATAAAGAGAACCCAGTTAAACAGATGTCCTGACGTTCTCCTTTAGAATGTTCTGGTATAATTCAGAACTCATTGTTCCATCAGTGATGGAGAGCCGCCCTGGACCAGATGCAGCTAAACAGGCCCAGACCATGACACTACCACCAGCATGTTTCACAGATGGGATAAGGTTCTTATGCTGGAGTGCAGGGTTCTCCTTTCTTCTCATTTAAACCATAAAGACCTATTTTGGTCCCATCTGTCCACAGAGCACTGCTCCAGTAGCTCTTCTAGCTCGTCCATGTGGTCTCTATCAAACTGCAGACGGACGGCAGTGTTCTTTAGGAGAGCAGTGAGGTTCTCCTTCCAGCCCTGCCATCACACCATTGTTGTTCCGTGTTCTCCTGATGGTGGACTCATGAACATTAGCATTAGCCACTGGGGCCTTTAGCTGCTTAGAACTTACCCTGGGTTCCTCTGTGACCTCGTGGATGATTACACACCTTGCTCTTGGAGTGGCCTTTGTTGGTGGTCCACTCCTGGGGAGGGTAACGGTGGTCCTGAATCTCCTCCATCTGTACCCAGTCTGTCTGACTGTGGATGGTGGAGTCCAAACTCTTTAGAGATGGTTCTGGAACTTTCTCCAGCCTGATGAACATCAGCAGCTCTTCTTCTGAGGTTCCTCAGAAATCTGCTCTGTTGGATCCATTATACACTTCCACAGTCCTGTGTAGTGAAGATCAGACTTCGATAGAACCCTGTTCTTTAACTACAACAGGAGAACCGCTCACACCTGGTCATCATCCCACTGACTGAAACACCTGAGTCTAATTTCACCTTCCTGAAGGTCACAGACTGTTACCCTCACAGGTCTGGAACACTGGATCATGTTCCGCAGTAAGGTCTCATTTGTGAAACTGGGTTCTCTTTATCTACTCGTAGCACCTGTATGGAAGTCTGCTGATGTTTGGGTCGGACTAATGCAGAGTTATAGGCAAGTTCTGAAGGGTTCACAGACCACACAGCGGTGTTGATCTAGCTGGGGGCTGTCCTGTGGTCAGTAACCGGGACTAAGTGGGAGTGTCTGCCTGCACGCTGTGATTACTAAACCTGTAGGCCCACATGCATGTGCTTCTGTGATCTGATCTTGTCCTGTGTCGTAACAGAGTGTCTGCAGCCTCTGCTGCCCCCTGCTGTTCAGAGCCAGATCCACCTGCTGATCCCTAACAGGAAGTTTGACCTCAGCTATGACCTGAACTGTGCCACACTCTGCGCTGATTTCCAGGAGAACATAGAGTTTCAGTTCTCCCTAGGATGGACTGCCCTGGTCAGCCGCTTCCTCGGCCCAGCTAACGCCAAGCGGGCCCTGATGCTAATAGACCAGAAGCTGCAGGTAAACTCACCTGTAATTAAAGTCACCTGTGTGAACATTTCTTCCTTTGATCATTACTTTGTTCTTCTTTTGATCACAATGTCATGTGTTCCTCTCAGCTGTCCGCCACCACGCCTTCAGGAGGAGCTGTGGCCCAGGCTCCGCCCCCCAGAGCCCCTGCCGCTCAGTCTCAGGCTGTGATGACCCAGGAAGAGCTCATGATGTCCATGGCTGCCAACGTCGCCTCGCTCACCTCACGCACCTCCATGAGTGTGGTGATCGTCGGAGGAGTGGTAGGTAGCAGCACGGTTACATTCACTGTACAGGGCTGAGGCGGGACCGGTGTGGTGACCAGGGATGATCCGCTTTCGGATCGGCTCATGGTGTTGGGCAACATGTGAACACGACTGTCCTGAGAGAGGAGAGACACTTCTACAGAGAGAACGCTCACACCTAGCGCCACCTGGAGCCCAATATCAAAATCACAACATACAAAACAGAACCTTTTCGGGGAGAACATGCACACTCCACACAGACAGAACCCCGGACACCCCAGCCGGGAATCAAACCCTGACCCTTCTTACCGAGAGGGGACATCACTACCGGCCGCGTCACCCTGCCACCTCAGATCAGGTTATTCTGTTGATGAACCCGAAGAAGATGGTGCAGCAACAAAGACGATCTCCTGCTGTGATGCAGTTATTACACTTCAGAACTTTGGCCCGATCTTAACATCAGAGCTTCCAAACCGCGTAGAACCGAGTGATACCGCTAATGTGACTGGGGCTGGAGACTCGAGATCCGTTCACTTAGGCTTTTTACATACGAGCGTTTGGAGCACAGCCTGGTCAGATGAGTTCCGGGTTGTTGAGGAGGTGACTGCGCAGTGGTTTGTGTTCAGCTCTGTAAGTCAATAGAAGTGTGCAGTAAAATGGCGAAGCGAGAGGTGTTAAGTTCTGTGTAGGGGTCCCATTCACTCGGTCGGCCGGTATCACCCGCCTCCATGTGATTGTATAAACGGAGCTGTATTTGAACATTATGATTAATAAAGACGCCAGTGTCCCCTCACCCTCCTGCATCTCTGTACCTGTTACAGGTGTGGAGGACGATAGGCTGGAGAGTCATCGCTCTGTCCATGAGTCTTTACGGCGTGCTGTACCTGTACGAGAGGCTCACCTGGACCACCAAGGCCAAGGAGAGAGCTCTGAAGAAGCAGTTTGTGGATTACGCCACTGAGAAGCTCCAGCTGATAGTCAGTTTCACCAGCTCGAACTGCAGCCACCAGGTCCAGCAGTAAGTGACCTCTGCACCCTGTACTGGACCAGACCCTGTACAGCGTCTCGTACGAGTCTGAGTCTGGGAGTTCTGAGTTCGGTGTCCGCTCTGAAGGTGCCGGCTGTGTGGTGGAAGGGTTCAGTTGGGCTAGTTTTGACTGTTGGTCTGTCTCTGCAGGGAGATAGCCAGCACCTTCGCCAGGCTGTGCCAGCAGGTGGACATCACCCAGCGAGAGCTGGAGAGTGACATCAGCCGGCTAACCACCAAGATCAAGGAGCTGGAGACGGTCCAGACTCGCTCCAAAGCCCTCAGGTCAGCACACACACCTCACACTGCAGCTGCTGATTACAGGTACAGCAGTAATCAGAACATTTAGGAAATGACCTGAAACTATCTGTAACAACCTGAAACTACCTGCAACCAGAGACTTGGACAGGTAGTTTCAGTTTCAGCTGATTCACATGGACTAACGGAACTAAATCCCCTTTTCCTGAGACTCTGTGTTCATTATTATCTGGAGTTCATTTGGGAATCCAGTTGATCAGTTTGGAATGTTGAAATGACACTAGATCATACGTCATCTCTGTCCAAGGAGAAACAAGTATCTCCAACATGGTAACTACAGGAGCGGGAATAAACCTACTCTAGTTTTAATGTAAGTCGATGGAACCAGACGTCATACCAAGCGATGTCTGTTGGTCCATTCGTCATGAAGCTCTTGCACCGTGTAGTCAAACGAGGGAGAGAAGTACAAATCAGCTAAAATGGAGATACGTGTTTCTCTCTGGAGAGCTCTGATATTCCTCTGACAGGAAGTGCCCTGGTTTACTGTCTTCTATAAAACCTAATTTCTCTCCAGTACTGGGAATATTGGGAGGACTGGGAGGACTGGGAGGACTGGGAGTACAGAGTTCCCTGATCCTGTTTCCCCTGAAACTGGATGTACTTTATATCCAGTCCAGATACACCATACGACCAACAGTAGACATCACTCCTCCTCATTCAGCTCTGGTGTTTCAGCCACACCCCCTTCACTAACAGGTGTAACTGAGCACACAGTCCAGCAGCCTCCACAGACCAACCCTGGCAGTAGACAGGCTCGTACTGAGGAGCTCAGAGACTCAAACATGGTACCGTCACAGCAGCTCACCTCTCCGCTCCATAAACACATGGGCTCAGGAGTTTGGTGTGGAGGAACTCCAGTGGCCTTCACAAACCCCCTGAACACCTCCAGAACGTCGACTGTGACCCTGTTCAACACCAGTATCTGACCTCACTAATGTGCAGATGGACACATTCCCACAGACACGGGGTGTGGAGGCTGTCACAGCCCAAAAGGTTGAAGTTCATGCAGGTGTAGTGATCATACTGATGGTCATGTGGTGTATCAGGACGTGGACGCGGTGAGTGGTAAGTCCTAATATTGGAGTGAGGTGCAGGAGACGACCTAACGGTGTGTTTGTCCTTCCAGACACAAGGCCACGGAGCTGGAGCAGCAGCTGGAGAACTTCACCAGTCAGTACCTCCAGCCACAGAACTGATCTGAGGTCCACACCGGCAGCTTCCCGGGGTCCGTGCTCAGCCCACCCCTCCGGAGTGGACTGTGATGATGTCTTAGACAGCGAATTAATGAAGCCCCCTTTGACCTGTCCTGCTGGGGACAGCACTGGTGTCTGCACTTTAACTGGGTTGGTGGGTTAGATGGGGTTAATTTTGGGTTGCTGTATTTAGGTGGGCCGGTCCTGCAGCGAGGTCCGAGTACACTACCGTATTAACTGGGAGATCCGTATATGAAGACACTGACCACGGCTGCAGACGGGAAGACGCTCCAGATGAGTCTTCTTACTACACGGCAGAGCAACACAGCACTTCTCAGCACACCTGAACACTGCTGATCATATCCTGCGGACTTGAAGCGGAGCAGTTTTCCAAGCCTTTCTTTTCTAGAACCTGAAGAACCAAGTTCTACCCGCGAAGAGCAGCCGGAGGAAACCATGTACTTTGTAGAGCCTTTTGATCACAATGCCTGATTTTCTACCGTGTTCCTCAGAACCTTTCTACGGCTCGTTGTTGTTCTTCCCGTAAGAGGGATAAACGAGTGTAAGTGTTCAGCTTGTTTAACCATCTGAAGAGATTATTAAAATAACACAGTGATTTGATTGATGACGTTGCTTGTTTGACTCGTTGGATTGTTAGAAGGTGAAACAGACAGGTGAAGAAACTGAAGTGAAAATGAGCCTTGAAAAGACGAACTGTTCCAGAACACTCCAGAAACCTCCTCACATCTCCTCACCCTCGGATCGGCTTGGTCACCATGAGAGGTTGAGTTAGGACTGGAGTTAGGACAGAAGGTCCTGATGAACTCCAGATTAGACCCCAGATTACACACATCCTAACTAGACTGAACTTCCTGAATCCTGTCCTTCAGGATGAACCCCAGCAGTGTCCTGTAACTCCTGTCTGAGCTTCTGTTTCTATGGTTCCCTGCAGCGACCGTCAGCAGAGTCCACTCCACCCGTACCCAACACACTGACCTCACATCACCCTCCCCACACACACCCCCACACCCGACACACCTACCTTATGACCTGCCTGTGTTAGTGCGGATGGAAACTGCTCAGATACAGTATTACAGTGATGGAGGTGAGTATTGAGGAGGTGGAGCTGAAGGTGGAGCTGTTTATTGGGAGGAGTAATGTTAATGCGCTCGGCTAAGGCATTCGGGATATGGAAACTGAAACTAAGGAGTGGTGAGGCTCTGATAAACAGCAGGGGGCGCTCTCACAGTGTTCAGAACCTCCAGATTATCAGACTTTAGTTTAAGTTTTGATAAATCACTGATCCGCACCGGAACCCAGCTCTCCGGGTTTGGGGTAACTTTCTCAGGTGCGTATGAAGTTTAATTAATCAAAGAGGAAGTTTTCAAAACTCCATAATTCAGTGTGTGAGGCTTGAACAGAGTGATCGAGAGCAGGTTTGGTGTGAGGTGTAAACAGTGATTGAGAACGGGTTTGGTGTGAGGTGAGAACAGAGTGATCGAGAGCAGGTTTGGTGTGAGGTGTAAACAGAGTGAGTGAGAGCGGGTTTGGTGTGAGGTGTGAACAGAGTGATCGAGAGCGGGTTTGGTGTGAGGTGTAAACAGTGATCGAGAGCGGGTTCGGTGTGAGGTGTGAACAGAGTGATCGAGAGCGGGTCGGTGTGAGGTGTAAACAGTGATCGAGAGCGGGTTCGGTGTGAGGTGTGTACAGAGTGATTGAGAGCGGGTTCGGTGTGAGGTGTGTACAGAGTGATTGAGAGCGGGTTTGGTGTGAGGTGTGTACAGAGTGATTGAGAGCGGGTTCGGTGTGAGGTGTGAACAGAGTGATTGAGAGCGGGTTTGGTGTGAGGTGTGAACAGAGTGATTGAGAGCGGGTTCGGTGTGAGGTGTGAACAGAGTGATCGAGAGCGGGTTTGGTGTGAGGTGTGAACAGAGTGATCGAGAGCGGGTTCGGTGTGAGGTGTGAACAGAGTGATCGAGAGCGGGTTTGGTGTGAGGTTTTATTGATACATCATCACAGAGTCGCTGTACAGATCCAAACTGGTGAGGCTGTAAAAGTCCATATTATGGAACAGTAGAACACGACCAGGCAGAAATCAACATGTACAAAAATCAGAAGTGAGGAGATGACGTTCTGGCTGACGTTCCGGCTGACGTTCCTGACTTCTCCATTCCCGTCTCAACACTGTTTATTAACACTACTGTTTCAGTACAACACTGACCCCGGGACTATCGGAATGCTGTCAAGATGTCCAGAACACACTCATCAGGCAGTTTAACATCAGAGAAAAGGCCAAACGGAAGTTCAGGAATTCACTGGAAAAGTTTCTGGATGGATGAGGGTAACTACGGCTCATCAGACGGGCTTCCGGAATAACAGACCGAGAGGAACGTGTGCCGTGATGGAAGTGACGGGCTGCCGGGTACATGGGCCAACACTCCAACATGGCTAACAATCAGTTCACAGTCAGTACCGTCATTCCAAAGGCACGATGCAACATCAGCACTGGATCATCATCAGAACTCGGTCAGTTCTGCGGTTCCCTCAGGTGCTTCTGTTCCATGTTCTAGTCCTTCAGGAGGAACGTGATGGGAACAGGTGGTTTACTGGGTTCTTTATTTACTGTGATCTAGTTTAACCAGTAGAACTCACATCCCCAGAGAACCTTATTAAAGATGAAAGCACACAGGAGCGGTCAGCACCAAGGATGTACGCACCAGAATCGGTGTCGACAGACAGCTGAAAGTTCAGGCGACGCCCGACCCAGAGCTGAACTATCCTACACTAACGCGTGTTCAGGTTTCTGGAACATTAGTCCAGTTTATAGAGATCTGTAGACCAAAAAAATCAGCTCGGAATTCCCAGAACCGTTCCTCCCTCTAACTACTTCCATCTGTTTGAGATATTGGACAGAAGGAGTCAAATCCCTGTTCTTCTCCAAGGTTCTCCAAACTCCATCCACCTGTATTCAGGAATGTGTTTCCCAGAGAGAACGTGGAAGTCTCAGCCCGCTCTTGGAGCATCACGTCTGTGTCAGATCAAGGCCACTTAATGATTTACAGATAAACGTATCTAGAGCCCAAGTCTGTGCTGTGAAGGTGAACGCAGAGAAACAAAAGTGTGGTATTCCCAGTCCGGCAGAGCAGCTTCCCTCCCCTCATCACTGCCGAGGAAACCTGTAAAATGATGTCAAATCCGGCCTAATCCAGCACTTCCAGTGACTGCAGGCGCTGCCGGACCGCACTGTCATTCCCTGATACACTGACCGCTGTTCTAATAACGGCCCAGTGCAGAACCGGAATCACCTTCACACACACGCTGTAAACGAGGCATCGCAAAATAAAGGGTCCGAAACCCACCTACACAACTGTATACGTTACCTTTATATACGGGTGTATATACCGTATATGACTCACACACACACACACACACACACACACACACACACACACACCCTCACTCACTGTACATATATACCAGATTATTATACATGTGTATATACACATATAACACAACCCTGATTCTACAGCCCGGTCGGGTCAGCCCGACTTCCTCACAATATACAGGGAGCGCTGTGGAAAGGCAGAAACAGAGCCCCGTTATCTGTAGTGGACTTGCAGGTGGTCAGTCCTCCAGAGTCCAGGACTGTAAGCTCAGTTCCAGATTCTCAGGAAACTGTCCCATGAGCCAGTGGCCACGGCCATTCCGTCATCAGTCACTCCTAAACAGCTGACCCTGTTGTCGTGCCCGGCGAGGATACCTGGGGAAGGACAGGGCAGGATGAGTCACCTTAGCACTGCTGTGGCAGATTCCCTAAACTTCAGTGAGGCCAGTCCCTCTCCGAGTAGAGCTTTTACACACCGAGGAATTCGTCTTCCGCATTTAACCCATCCGTGAAGTGAAACACACACAGACACAGACACAGGGGCAGTGAGCACACTTGCCCAGAGTGGTGGGCAGCCCTATTCACAGCGCCCGGGGAGCAACTGGGGGTTAGGTTAGGTGCCTTGCTCAAGGGCACCTCAGTCGTTACTGTCTGTTCAGGGAATCGAACTGGTGACCCTCCGGTCACAAGGCTGGTTCCCTAACCTCCAGCCCACGACTGCCCCACTAACACTGCAGGAGGACCAGTCCAGCTTCCCGCATCGGAAGGCACACATCTGTACACTTGCAGGCTTCAGTGTTCCCTAACATCAGTCCAACCAGCTGCTAAACTATGAAGGACCAACATAACCAGGAGAGCCAGGCTGCTACAGCTCCACCCTGAGGCAGAGCAGCACTGCAGAAGCTGGCTGGTGGGTGAAGCAGCTGAACAAGCTGTAGCTGAGGATCGGATTCTCCCTGAATAACTTTATAATCCGTTTATTGAGACATTTAAGGCATCCATGACGTTAATTAGGGGGTCCCGGACCCCCAAAGACACCCTGTATTTCGCACCTTGAACCCCCCCGGAACAAACTCTGAATTAACAGAGACCCATCACCGGAATTACATACCACCACTGAAACACTTCAGAAATACACTGCAGAGTGCTGCCATGTCCCATCCACGTTCACTTCCCAACCCCTCCAGAATAAGGATAAACTCCATCACCTGCACGCTCGCCTTTTAACGTGTCCCAGACGTTGCAGTTGAAGTCATCGTAGCCGGCCAGCAGGAGGCGACCGCTCTTGGAGAAGGCCACAGAGGTGATGCCACAAATGATGCTGTCGTGAGAGTACATCATGAGCTCCTGGTCGGCACGCAGGTCAAACAGTCTGCAGGTGGCATCGTCCGAGCCGGTAGTGAAGGCGTTCCCGTTAGGGAAAAACTGTAAGACCAAAGGAACTGGGTTCACTCGTCATGACTGACACCGTGAGCGAATGAGGATCTCTCATACAGCGGGAAAACCGGATACTCACGCAGACGGCATTGATGTCCGAAACGTGGCCAGTAAAGGTCTGCCTGCACATGCCATCTCTGATGTCCCACAGTTTGGAGGAGGCGTCACAGGCGCCAGACACGAACGTCTTGGAGTCGGGACTGAGCGCCAGGCTCATCACGTCGCCGGTGTGGCCTGTGAAGGTGGTGGCCTGCTGACCCGTCTCAATGTCCCACAGTGCACTGGAGAGCAAGAGCGGTCATGTTTACTCAACGCGGACAGGTTAGCGGGAGAAAAGGCATCGACTGAACTTTGGTTAAAAATCCGGCCCTGAGGGGAAGTGGACACAACGGAACTGGGTCTTCAGTCTTTAGTCCAGGCCCGATAGAGCCTTTAATAGAGCCTTTAATAGAGCCTTTAATAGAGCCTTTAATAGACTGTACTGCACTGAAATTTTAAAAATGGGTGGAATTCCCCTGTAACTCGCACCTCAGGACGCTGCCCATCACTGCTGCAAAATATGGTACAGATTAAAGAAACACTAATCCCACTCACCACATGGTGTCTCCGGAGCTGGTGATAATCTGGTTGTCACTGAGAAATCGACAGCAAGACAAATAACCTGAGGAGGAAGAGAGCCATGAACATCATAACGCAGAGACCAGGTGTGTCACTTCAGCACTTCAACAGGAAACGATTTACACCATGTGACTCATCATGTACTCCATTACACGTACCTCAGTGAGATACTGACGGATCTGTTCTCTCCAAACCACCACACTAACCCGAGTCTACACACACGGGTCAGTAACTACTTACTAACCCCTCTAACTTCAGAGCTCCAGCGTTTAACTCAGACCAAAACAATCCTAAACTGCGGTTCCGTTACCAAGCGGTTCCACTGCAGACCTGCAGGTTCTGTAAGTAGTTTTATGACCCCGTATTTATGTACTTCTATTTAAGGTGGTATTTGGGAAGGTTCATTATGTTAACTAGGGGTTTTACTTGTAGGAGGTTCAGGAAGCTCTACATCCTACAACAGAACCTCCTTATCATCACCCCGCGTGTCCCTCCGCTGGTCAGAACTCCGGGTGCTGTGCCAGTGACATGGTGCGTCTACCTGTGTGTCCAGGCAGTTCTCTGGTGACCCTCACGTTGCCCTCACGGGTCTTCAGACTGTAAATGGAGCAGATGTTGTCGAGCCCTCCACAAGCCACATAGCCGCCCGAGGGCGCGTACGCACAGGTCATCACCCAGGACGAGCGCAGCGGGATCGCGTGCACCTGAGAAACAACACACACTCATAACTCCGGTCCCGGAGAGTCGGGATCCAACAGCTGGATTAAACTCCTGATTCAAACCAGGATGATGTCTGACCATCACCAAACTGCCCTGGACACTCCTGCCATACAGTTTAGCACACACACACACACACACACACACACACACACACACAAGCACAGCGCCATCTTCAGACCAGCAGCTCAGATCTGATCTTTCAGTGTATATGAGCTTACAGTACAGTCACACAGGCTCCGTTCACACACACACACACACACACACACACACACACACACACACACACACACACANCACACACACACACACACACACACACACACACACACACACACACACACACACAGTGGTAAGGATCACTGCTGGTGTGAACGCAGGGTAACAAGGCGTTACAGTGACACTCTGCTGAAAGTGCAGACTCTAAACGTTAAACGGATTTGCGCTGGTCCGTTACAGTGCAGTCGAGGCATTACATTACCTTGTTGGTCGTGTAGCTGTCCCATATGATCAACTTGCCATCCTGGGAGGCGCTGACCAGCAACCTAAACACAGACACACGAGAGAACAAGACGGTCTAAAAGGAACCCACAGTGTGAGGGTGAATAATCCAACACTGCACACCGAAACCTACCGCACTAAACTGTTTACAGAGTTCTCCTGCAGAGTACGTCCACTTAGAGCGGTTCATTTAATTTACTTCATTTAGAACAGAAAACTTTATTCTCCGTCTCTAGACACTTACTCTGGCTCACCAAGTAGAAACAAACAAACAAATCACACACACACACACACACACACACACACACACACACACACACACACACACCAGCTTCGAATACACCAGGTATCAGATTAGGTACATCACTGCTATTTCTGAACACCTGTCCTGTTACACCCAGCTAGACTCTCAGAGCTCTCAAAGGCTCCCCGGTCCACAGGGACAACATCAGAGGCGTTCCCCACCCAGACACACACACCTCTCAGCCTCTCTGTGGGGACTACAGATCCCTTTCAGCAGGAGAGGCGGAGGGTGGTGCTGGTTTGAGCTACAGCACAATCATGAAAAACGGAAGAGTGGGAATTCTGACGTCTCCGTGACCGAGGAGAACCCAAACCAGCAAGACCATTCAGAGGGAATCGGGACACACCTGGAGTCACTGCCCCAGTGCATGGCGTAGATTTTGGCTAGGTGACCTCTGAGCGTGCGCCTTGTCCTCATCTGTATCCGTCCTGCTGAGTCCAGGCTGGCTGTGATCTGGAACACAAGCACAAAGACAGGGCGTGTTAGTACACCGATAAACACGGCTCAGCACGGATGAGGTTACCGATATATGTGATCAGCAGCTCAGACAGTTTACTGTACAGCTGGAGTCTCCAACACTCGTACTGATACTACAGAACTTCTGACACCCTGAACTGCAGACTGACCCACTGTACGGTCTGTTAGGACTGAATGTCTGGAAACCACTGGTCCAGGTGTTTCAGCTGTAGAAAGGTTGGGTTCTTGGTCGAATGACATGTATTGTTGATGTTCTGAGGGGATGTAAAGCCCAACTAAAGCTGGATTAGTTCCAGAGGAGGTCCGGTAGGATGGATTGAACACCAGACAGACGAGCAGAAGGATAGTAAAGTCACTCTGCTTCACCACACTCCCCTACCAATGATCTCAGCATTGAACCTGTTCTAGACTGTAGTGTTCTCTAACGTCTTAAACTTCAGGATAAAGGAACCGGGTCAGGCGTGTTTGGGGACAGAAGTCTACTAAAGAACAAGCAAAAACACACACAGGCACACATTACACGATCTCCCCGTCATCACAACCGGGACTCCAGCTAACGCTACCGTTCACGCTAGTACATGACTCAACATGTGACACGTGTTCCCACATACCTGAGAGAGAGTCGAGTCACTGCAGGCCTTCCTGGCATCCTGTTCAGACACAGTATAAAACACCACGTCAGGTTATTAATAACACCATCCGGGTCATCACCACCATGCTGTTTGATCTGGTTACTTTGGTGTGATACCTGATTTACACTGTAACAGGACACAGTTCTGACCCAACGATCTGACTACCTGACCACAGGCCGCTTCTTCACCATACCTGTACATGTCTCACCAGCTGTAACCGTGGTCACCTTACTCACAGCTGCTGCAGCTACTTTAGTCTGGTGGGAAACGCCAACGTTACTCTAATCACCATATTAATGTTCTATCGCTGATCATATATCCCAGTACTCCGGACTTCTGTACTTCGGGATGTTTTGGTATAGGAGCAGCAGATTGACGACATGGCTGGGATCATCCATGTGTAATCTACACACCCACGTATGATGGGAACATCCTCAGATTCTCAGTTTGGGTCAGAATGATGCTGTACCCGTTTACCTGTTAAACCTGATTATAATTCCTTCATCAAAGCGGCAAAAATTCCATCTCCGGCTGTCTGAGCTCTGCAGCTCTCTCACTCACCCGGATCTGATTCCGTAGCTGCTCAGCTTCTTGTCGTAACTGTTCCAGTTCACCCATCATCCCTGTCTGACACACGACTCACTGGGGAAGGAGAAGACAAGCGGAGACCTGCAACAGACAGACACTGTAAACAGTGGGTTTAACCCAAAGACACCCCCAATGACACCCATATGGGCCACAGAAGATTTAACAGCTCAACCCGGTTTGAGACAAGTGAGTTGATCTTCTCACAGTGGAAGGATGGACAGAAACACCTGTGGATGATCTGAAGCAGGTGTGGAGCTGGACGTTCTCCTCTCTCTGTAGGTGCTGTTAATCCCTGTCCCCTGTTTTACGTGAGTGGATTATCTTTAATCCTCTCAGAAACATGAAACGCTTCTATTCACGGGTCATTCTGACTGGACGCTGAGTAAATCAGGAGTGTCTGACTTTTAGCTTCAGTGTGGAACTAAAGAGGGATCCTCGGAGCTGCTCGGTGAGGTGGAGTAATCCGTGTCCAGTAGGTTATTTTCCTGAATGATCAGAATGAGAATCTGAATCTGGGAAAGCAGACAGATGACGGCACTCCGTCAGGAGGATGACGCTCAGACAGGACTGACAGAGGGTCAGTCAGCACTGGCAGCCCATTGTCCTTTGTGTGCTGGAGTGACTTGGCGGCGGGTCACTGAGGACGGTCCCACCATACAGATTCGGCTCGCTGAAAGATGATGGAACGGCCCACAGATTCCCGCACTCCTGCACCATCATAGGTCACGGTTAGCAGTCAGAGAACGGGATGTGCATATCCTGTATTATTCCTGGTTCTTCCATCATACAGTCCAACCTTTCTTCCCAGTGTCCAGGTTCACCATCCAGCTCCGGACGGATCTGGAACACTCTGTTTTACCGCTTTTCCGTATCCAAGCTCACATTACTGCACTGCTCTTGTGGTTTTTTTGGGTGGGCTCGGAGGGGGTGGGGGGGCTTTAACAAGCCTGAAGTATCTACCATGTTTTTCTTCCGACTGTCTGTTCCACCTTAAATGGAGCCATTCAACATCCATTAGCTCACTACATAACATCTAGATCTGTCCCTCTCAACACCAACAACAACAACAACAACAACAATAATAATGTTTGTTTATAGAGCTGGTGTTAACAGTATTATGAGACTGTTGGTGTGAGTGTTGGTTGAGCAGGATTAACGTGGTAAAGGTCCAGATTAAATCACTTTAAAGTGAAAGTAAAAGTGTTTATGAGAATCTCACTGGTATGTAGGCTGGCGCTGTTCTTCTCTGACCTACAAGCGGATTTATATGGAGCACACTGATAAACACAGTACCAGATCAGAAAGTGGTGTGGGGTGTAAACAGTGTGATTGATTGAGAGCGGGTTTGGTGTGAGGTGTAAACAGAGTGAGTGAGACCGGGTTTGGTGTGACGTGGTTCAGATGTTCTCTACACGTGTCTTCTGAGTGTATATGGAATGTTGATGATGGAAAATCTGGAAAACCTGGAAATAATAAGTTTCTTTGGGGGACTATTTGACCTCCCAGCGCCCTGCAGCATGTATCCCTCCACCATGAATGGAGTTTAAGGCTGAAATCTTCTCCACACTATCATAAACAGCGTCTCAGACATCAGGCAGCGTATTCAGAACCACCTCATGTAGGAACTTTCTGTGAGGGAGCTTTTAGAGGGGGACGTCTGGTTACCTTCACCACCACTGGGAACGGTTCTGACTCTGTTTCTCGTCCAGCACTCTGAGTGACTTTGCTTACATCATAACTACTGAATCTGCCGGAATGTCCCTTTAAAAGGTAAACCAGCCTCGTTATGACATCTCGAAAACCCCCTGAGAACTTGTCCAACAGGACTTTTCACCTCCTCAACAACACATAATGGAGAGTGAGAGCAGACTGAGCAGAGAGGAGAGGACAACAAACCGGCTATCAGGCCGTGATCAGAGGGACATGGAGCTGGAGACCCGAGCAGACCTCAGTGAGGACACACAGAGGGAGAGGTTAATACCCCTCAGAGTGAGACCTGTTGCTGTTAGCACTGCTAGCTCTATAGCACTGTTAGCAGCCAACCCGAAAAAACACCACAGAAACAGACCGCAACTCATTTCAGCTCTTTAACGTTCATCTTACCTGAAACCAGCTCGTCGTATCGGCGTTCAAACTCCACACATAACGGTTTAAAGACCCCAAATGAAGATCTAAGGAGCTAATTTGGCTAATTGGGGGATATTTAAAGGGCCACACACCCACAGCCCGCCGAACTCCTTCTTCTTCACCACACCCGCACAGAGAGCGCGGGAACACGGCAACAGTGCCCCCGGAGGGGCAACCGCACACTTCTGTTTGCTTCTGTTAAACTAACGACACGCTCTGCGGCTACATAAAACACCTGTCGTTTATTTGTCTGTTATAAAAGTTCAAAGTCTGTTTTAAAACCAATAACCTCACGTTAGAGGCGCCTGTTCAACAATCTCCCGCGAGTTCCGCGGCCCCTCTGATGAGATGGTATCGCCCGCCTGTGAGCAACAGGAAATGGGTCGGTCACGTGCTCGCAGCGCTGCCGAGCCGCTCCAGCTGAGTGTCTGCGCTGTTTACAAGATCTGTTTCACCTGCAGCTGTACCTCCGACTGTACTTCCTCCTCAGTCCGGAGATCAGACACGGTGTTTATGTATGTGGTATTTTGATTCTGAGATGTGATAAAGATGTTCTCAGGACCAAATAATAAATAACTCGTTCATTATTACTTTGTTTAGAGGTGTAATATTCAGAATGCTGCACATTTGGACTGTAAAATTAACATATTTATTAGCAGCAACATAACAAATCAAGCACCTGAACATCTGATCCTACAATTTTACATCACTTATAATATTAAATAACAATAATAATAAACAAGGAGGAACACAAACACACTGCATCTAACATGAACAGAACAGAACAGCCGTGACCACTGCACAAAAGGTCCAGATTATATAATCTGTATAATAATTTACATACATGAATATGTTATGCTATGCACATCACACTTATTACATACCTTTCATATGCTCGTGATGAATAGAAGCACACTGAAACACAGAGAATGTGGAGCTGTTTGTTTGGGTCTGATATCCTGAGGATCATTCATGTTATTGTATTAGCCTAATTAGTCCACTTTAGGCTGTACCTTTAACATAATAAACATATCAGTTCATCAAATATGATCAAAACAAGCCGATCAATATTCTGTTGTACTGATCAATCATCAATTATACAAATCAGTAATCTATTATACTGATCAAATCATTAACATCAACATCAGTCCAAATATCACCGGCCAGATAAAGCAGTCAGGGTTTATCAGTAATGAGAGATGCAGACTTAAACACGGTCTGGTTCTGTGGTACATACAGTCATACTGGACTAACTGGCCTGAACTCCTGCAGGTCAGTCTCTCTGCATCCAGGCTCTAAAAGCAGCTGGAGGATCTTGAATATGTCTATCCGTGTGGAGGTGAACAGGTGCAGCGCTGCAGCAGGACCTCATTACCTTCTGAGAGAAGCTGAACACCACCTTAACAACCTCGCTGCAGTACCGCGCTTTGCCACCAGGTGGCCCGCAGCGCTCAACAGGTTCCAGGAGCTGAGAGCGCCTCTGCTGGAGGAGCAGGTCCTCTCAGCTCCTCTCTGGATGGAAGGAGAACTGCGCGACAAGTGTCACACTCGCTGTAGCTACAGTCTTAAAGACGGTGTATAGAGAACGTTCTGTAACAGGTTCTCCTGAGCTTCCCGGCTCGGTTCCTTCAGGAGCTTCCACAGAACTGTCAGGGCGCCCAGGCTTTGGGATTGCGCCCAGGATTCAGTGTGCTCTGGATACTTTTGCCATATCGCCATGTTTATGCCCGATTCGGGATTGGATCTGGACTGTTCCGGCGTGGAGCGAAGAGCTGGCGGGCTGAAGTTGATGGTGGAGGTGCTGAGGAAGCAGGTGCTGACGGAGAAGTAAGGTTCTAGTGACGCTTATTGTTTTGGTGATGTTCTTCTAAAACCTGAGAGCAGCAGGATCAGCTTACAACATCACAGAGCACTTACATAAAGACTTTCTGACCTGCTTATGGGACCAGTCTCAGTGGGACACCTCCTCAGAGCGTCTCCCTGTGGGACCTGGCTGGTGGGAACACCTCTCCGCTTCTGCCCTTGGTGTAGGAACTCAGCTGCTGAGCTGCTCCTGCTCCACAATGGAGGTTGTAGATCCGTCTCCACACTTTGGATTTCTGTCCAGTGAGCGCAGGGTGTTTGAGGATCTGGGAGAGCCATGGAGGACCCTGGAGGAGAAGAGTGGGAATGATGGAGAGCAATGGGAGCTGGTGGAGGTGGTTCTGACTGGAGGAGCACCCTGGGGTTTTACCCTGAGAGGAGGGCTGGAGTACCAGGAGCCTCTGATCATTACCAAGGTACCACAACAGGACCTGAAGCTGTACCTGCTTGTCCTACACACTTAGACAGGATGGTTCCTCAAGGGTTCTATAGTAAAGGCAATGGGTCTACTTAGAACCATGGGTTCTCTACTGCAGGTCTTTCCTAGGAAAAAACAGGAATGTCTGATCAGTCTAGACTAGGCAATTATGGAGAACATGTTGTGTAGGGTTCTGCATAAAACGTTTTGAAAATGATTCTCTGTAGAACCAAAAAGCGTTCTGTTATTGTCTTCTGTTGATATCAAAACAATAGAGGAACCTTTTTGGTTCTATATAGAACCGGTTATGATCAGTATCCAGACTGAGCCATGGCTGATTTTTTTATTGGTCTTTATTTTGCCCCAAACCTCAACCTGACACCCAGCTGTACCCAGCGGTTGGGGCAGGTTGGCTCAGTTTTCACTCTCTACAGTCGTATCTCCACGGCAACCATAATAGCCTGACCAGCAGGACACCAAAGCCGGACTACTCTCAGTGTCAGGAGAGATATTCCTGGAGTTCACTGATCATGGAATTAAGGTTGTGCCCCTGTGCCGACCTGCCCCGGCGGACACAGCTCGGAAAGACTGTAGATTTTCCTTCTTTTCGTGTTCAGAACTTTTTAAAAACAACCGAACAGTATCAGGTACACTCTGATATAACCTCATTAACATCATAATCAGATCTTATTAAAGATCAATAACAGAACCTGGGATGTGAAGTGAAACTGGACCACCTTACTGATTTAAAGGCTGATAATAAATAGCCTTTAAAATAAAATAAAATTAATAAATTAATAAATTATTAAACCGTCCATATCTGTGTTCAGCACGTGTTCAGGGTACAATATAATGTACAGTGTTGACAGTAGCCCAACACCTGTGCAGTCTGACACCTGGTCCACCAAACCCCTCCCACTGCAGGCGGAGGATAAACTAGCTAGCGCTGCTTATCCTCGTCCTTCAAACAGATTCATACCGATATCAACATGTGGCATCACCATAATCACCTGCCTGATTCAGGTAACAGTGTTCCCACATCAGTCATAAGGAGGATCAGGAACGTTACAGCCCAGTACAGCAGCGCCGGGAGGAGAGGAACCAGCGGAATGGGCTCGGGTTCTGCTCCGGTGGGGTCAAAGGTCACAGTGTCCATGGTAACGCTCCCGTGTGTCTAATATCACTGTAAACCATTTCAGGTTATATATCAGAACACGGCTGATTCTGATTCTCCTGGATGAAATGTTAAACCCTCATTTCCACCTTAACACTGTACGCTGCTCATTGGTATGTAGCGTGTTCGTGAGAGCGCCCCCTACTGACCCTGAGGTTAACATGCGGCTTACACAGCGCTGTGTGTGTCTGGTTACCCAGCAAGTCATGTGTTTGGAGCAGACATGGCTCTGGTTCTGATCCTGTATGACTAAACTAATCCAGCCAGAACCGACTGTAGCAGGGTTCTGCACGTTCCTGTAGCAGCTCTCCGGTTCATTGCCCTTGTATTACAGGACGGACAGTGTATCGGTCATATGTGCTTCATTCTGTTTACCCTCCACATGGAGGAGAATAAACGTAACGTTCTCCTTCTGAACTCTTAGAACAGTAGATCTCATACACTAGCAGCTGCGCTCCTGACAGAGATCCAGAGGTCTGCACATCTAGACGACAGACTGAAGATTCAAAGCCCCCCCAGGCCCACTCCGTGACAGTCTGGTACGACACCATTGCAGTCTTTGGTGACGGTGACGTGGTGTTAAGGACAGTTGTGGTAACGGTCTGTGTGCATGTAGTCCTGCGTGGTGCAGCCGTCTGTCAATGGTGCTGCACTAACAGGATGACTCATGGAGGACATCACTGCTCGCTGGATGTCTGTAATCGTGGATGTTGGGTCAGTCAGGTACAGAGATAAGACCCGTCCTTGATTACGTCACATGTGCGGTCGAGTGGGAAACTTGAATCATTAGCATGTACCACCATGTCAAACCTACACACCACGTTTCAGTCCTGTGGTTGACTCCCTCTGGGTACAGATGTTGTTTTGAGGATGAGTGTGTGTCTGTGTGTAAGTGTACCGGATGATGATAATGAGGACACGGGGGTATTTATCTCTAATGTAGTTATTAAATTAATTTAATCACCTTTTGATAGTTAATCTGTAAATATGTTTGGAAGGTCTGACGGTCGCACCACCGGACATTTGTAGAGTTTTGGGAGACATAAAAACTAAAGTGAATTTTATGCGGGTGGACTGAAAAGCGTTTCCCAAGGAGGTGGGAGGTGTTGGTTGAAGAACCCGATGTGTGATGTGTGATCACACTGTTAGTTCAGTTCTAGACTGGAACAGAAGCAGAACCTGCAGCTCCACATGTAAACCAGGATACAGTATTAGTAGGAGTGATAATCTACAGCCGTGTTATTTGGAGGTGGTACAGGAGCTCCAGCAGTACCAGGAGCTGCTGAGGAATGTGTGTGATTCCTGCCATTCTCTGAATGTTTTGACTCGGCCGTGTCTGAGGCCCGGTGCGGAGGCCTGGTGCGGAGGCCCGTGTGGAGACCTGAGGAGCACAGCAGGATAAATTTAGCTCTGGATTATGGATATGCAGCTTTCTCAAGGTCATGCTAACAATGCGCCTCACTCTGCTCTCGGTCAGCGGTGATCTAGAGGTCGTTCGATTGGGTGTTCTAGTGAACGCTGAGTAGACTGGTGATCCACTGGACGTTATCTGTGGTCAGTCTGGATAGAGATCACACAGACAGCTCCAGCTCATTCCAGAGGTACTGGATGAAGCTCCTTCACTCCAGAGAACAGGTGGTCTGGTGTTCTGAGCCATAGAACTAATCAGCCGGAGTTCTAGGAGTTCTAGTAGGATCTGTTTTTCTTCCTGTCTGTCCTCTTTGGGCTGCCACCATATGTGTGTGGAACGAGCTCTTGCAGAATATCCAGGCTGGCTGTAATTAAAATTCCTTACATTTTTCCATCTTTTCCTGGAAGTGTAGGGTTTATTTCCTGGAAGCCTGAAATCCTGGACCCTGTCAGCACGTCAGTGTAGGTCTGAGTTTTGTGTGTGAGTGTCTGGGCTGAAATGCAGATGCTCTGAGTTGGATCTGACTCCCTCACTGCTCCTGTATTAATGGACACACTGACAGGACCCAGAGCTCAGAGCTCCACCGATACTGAGGAGTTCAGTCACAACACACAGCGGCCATCACCCCAGCTAAACACTGCCTGGTTTCCACTGAACCGTGAAACCGCCATCCAGAACCACAGCCTGGGCTATTTTTGGAGCGGGACCTGTAATTCTGACTCCAAGTGGGAGTTGTTTACTCCGGTCCGATCCCTTTTTACTGACTGGATCTTCCAGTTTTGGTAGCCGCTACTGTATTTTCCACAGGAGACGTACAGCAGACCCCCCGAGTGTATCTGCTCATCATAATCATCACCTGCTGTGAGGTGAAGGAGACAAAGACTGCTGATAAAGACAGGAGAGTTTGGATCAGAGTTCAGACCACAACATGATGCTAGTAACATGTCCTAGCTGTGGGTTGTGTGATCTGTTGCTCTCCTAGCTGTGGGTTGTGTGATCTGTTGCTCTCCTAGCTGTGGGTTGTGTGATCTGTTGCTCTCCTGTGATCCTGCTCTCGGTACTGTGTGGATGTTGTTGGTATTGTCCATGTGGTGCGTCTGTCTGAGGAGCAGCTCGGAGAAACCTCGCCCTGAAAGGCCTCGACGCTCCGGTAGCCGAACTCTTTCCTCACCAGAGATCATGTATTGTGGAAGACGGATCGGTCTAGAGTTTCAGCCTGCTGAATTTTTAACTGCCGGACTCAGGTTTCCGCTCCTTTGTCTGGGAGAGGAAGGAATATAACAGGCTGCTGCTGCTGGTGGCTGATAGGCCGTCATTCCTGATACCGTGTCAGGCGCTGTGCTCACCAGGATGACTATGCTAGCGGGATATCGAGGTCATTGTGTATCTCAGTAGTGCTGTCTCTAAAACGTACAGTACATTCCTCTCTTATCTTTCCCATCGGTTATTCCGTGACCGCGGTGCCGGGCCTGCCTCGAGGCCCCTCTGGCCTCTTATATCCTACAGGAGTGTGAGTGATCTGGAGCAGCCTGGTATTTATTGTGGACTGTGGAAGGTGGATCGGTCCATCTGTCATTAGCTCGCTGACTTTAGCAGTGATCCAGCAGTTTCGGCCTGGTCCCCCTCATCCCTGCTGTGAGGTCATTTTTGTTCGGTTCCATGTGGAACGAGGGCTTGTTATTGTTGCCGTGGTTCTGGCTATATAAAGCTTTTCTGGATGTGTTTTGACTGTGATGACGGCTCACAGTTGTATCAGCGCTGACCAGACCTTCCCACCGGACATCAGTCAGCAGAAGCTGCTGGAGGAATGGAGGGGAACAGCGATGGAGCAGTGGAGACTGTGGAACCACATGAGCTTATCTTCTGATAGCGTGTCCTTGACTGTCTAACCACAGCAGTGTTTCCACAGGCCAGACTCACAGCGTCGCTTCTGCTCTCACCACGACAGCCATGTAGATGAAATGTGTAGAACTCAGTATTTAAATGTTCTTTGATGTTCTAGATAGAAGGTATGTGTTTCTACATTGTGCCCATTTCCACCCTATGATCTTGTTCTAGAATGACACAAGCTGTTTTCCCTTTTCTCATGAATAATTAGATGAGCTCTGCTCTGATTGGCTGGTTTACGGCGAGACCCCG
>CM067489.1:1137897-1145832 GCA_034552555.1 Semaprochilodus insignis
TTAGAGGGGGACATCTGGTTACCTTCACCATCACTGGGAACGGTTCTGTCTTTATCTAGAACCAAGCGTTTGTTTACATTGTGGCCGTGTTTAGTGATGTGGGCAGTTTGGAAGGCTGATATGATTGGGGTATGTGCGGTACTGTGCAGTCTGGAGATTACAGTATCTAGTAAAGATGGAATAACTGACCGGACTCTTCAGGCTCTGCTCTGTTTGAGCGACGGTTGCTATGTTGAGCAAACTTCGGAAAACATTCCCGTGGATCCTGATGAGCAGCTGTGGCAGGACAGTCCTGGTTGAATCCAGAGTGCGTTCTGAAGTTCCGGTGATGTTTATGTGGTGTGTGAGTGACCAAGGCTCCTGCTGACCTGTCTGTCCACCAGAGACAACAAACAGACCACTGTGCTCTCCTCATCTCCTCCCTCGGTCACTTCAGAACAGATAACCATAGTGACCATTTAACAGTGAACAGAGATCAAAGCAATCTGACTTTTAACACTTGGAGAAACTGATGTTAGCAATGTTAAGAAACATCAGCCTTGTGATTGGTCAGGGAAATGCTGATGGAGGTGTTACTAAGATTAGGACTGCCCAGTTTAAGCGGAGAGGAGAGAAATATAATGAGGTATATGGGTCAGTTATGGGTCAGTTATGGGTCAGTTATGGGTCAGTGGAACATTATTAAAGGGTTTACATGTTTACTGTTTACCTGCAGGAACAACATTAACCTCATAAGAGAACACAGGTTCAGGTTCTCTGGGTCTTTGGATGACAGTAGGTAAGTTCTCGGTTACACTGTGAACGTGTTAGAAGCTGCCGGTCCGGGTTTAGCACAGTGGGTCGTGGTGGAGAGGATCTGGCTGGAGCTGCTCGTGGACGGCACCACATTGAGCAAACTGGAACAAAAGGGCCTCATTACTGTGCTGGAGCGCACGCCGTCACACAGGGACGCCTGACCGGCTGGTATTGTCCCACCGTGCTTTGTCTGGATTCACAGCCTTGAACCCAGCGTCAGGCTGAGGACGGCTGGAGAGCAGTTTCACTGGAGACTTCGGAACACCACTGATACCGTCAGTCCCCCTGATTAACTCAGTTATAATCACTACATACCATAATAACCGTAGATCGGGATCTTACCTGGATCTGATCAGCTACACAGCTACTGTGTGATCTGGTAATGACAGTTAGGTGGAGTCTCTCTGACTGGAAGCCTGATGTACAGGACCCCAAACCGCCCCCTGTAGACCCCCTTAGTGGACGGGCTGAGCCATCTAGAGGTAAGATGGTGGTGCTGCAGTTCTAATACAGTTTAAGACCTCAACACCACGGGGTGTGTTTGGGGTTATCTAGATGGAGAGAAGACGCAGAAGATGCTGAACCAGCTTCTAAGACTGAACTGTGAAGGCGTGTCTCTCTGAGGAGTCTCTGATGTTCTGATTAACATGTTAGTGTGTTAATGAACCAAGGCTAATTAATCATTCCCTCTAATATCAGAGTAGTCTAGCAGTTCTGATCCCGTCCTGCGGTTCAGGAGGAGATGTGGAGCATATGAACTCTCTACACTCTACACTGCACGTCCTCTCTGGGTGCTGCCCGGCTTCTCCTGCCTTACCTCAATCCTATTACCGGCCACAAAGCTGGTCAGACCTCAGCGGAGTGGACAGCAGGGGGTTTCTTCAGCACGGCAGCGTGAAGCTGACCTGTGCGTGCGGTGCTGGTGTGTTTGGTATGTACCGTGTGGGGGGAAAGTGAGGGTGATTTGTTGGAGTCTTTAAGCTGCAGGACTGTAAACAGTAATGGAAGGGTCTTTGGGTATTCCCCCCCGTCCGGTTAGAGGAGTGGACCGTGCCATTGCCTAGGTGAGCTCACTGGGCTCGTGGGATTGGCTGTGCTGTGCGAGCTCATTGTTTTGGTGGGCACTAAACTCTCTTCGGCTCTCAGCTGTGTACATTATGGCGTTCCCTGGAGAGGAGCTCACCTCTGCTGTACTCACCTGATCAGGTACTTCCTCAGAGGACCTTAGTTACTCGCCTAACAGGCCTGTTCTCCTAAAACTGGGAATAACCCGTAGGACGTGACAGTTTTCCTGCTTGTGTGTTGGGTGGGAGGTGTGATGGTGTTTGTGGGCTGTTGTGATGAACTAGTCCAGTCTGTCGTTCTGAGTCGCGGGTGTCAGAACCAGTAGAGCTGAGTTAGTTCAGTCTGTGAGTTGCTGAGTACATACCCGTGTTGATGGCTCCTGATAGTGTTGATGAAGTGTGTTGAGGTATTGTGATGTGGTCTGCTGTATTGGTCCACCCCGTTACAGACAGACGGTTCTAGAATTCTTATATCAGTACAGCTAAACAGAGGTGTGAGGTCTGTAAATGAGGGCGGGGTTACAGCTAGAACCATCCGCACTATAACCGCACGGTAAGTTTGTGCTCCTGGTCAAACCGGCACACGGCAGTGGAGTGGTCCTGGTTGCTCGGCTGGTGGATCACCGCTCTGGCTGTCCTCACCTGCCTTGGCACCTGTTGCATCACGAGACGAGGAGATGAGTAGTAGTGGAGATTTACGTCCAGCAGATCTGAGAAGCTGCCAGATTAGCCGCTGCTGTGGTGCTGAGGGACGGGGGCTCTGCGCTGACATTTACAAACAAACAAACAAACAAACAAACAAACAGGTAAAAATAGATACGTCTGAATCCAGCTGATCTCAAACGGAGCTTTATTCACTGTCACTCCGATTCCAAATCCCACACTGACCCCTCGAGTGTCGGCCGATACCGATCTGATGTTGTGGTGACTGTATGGACCTCGTTCCTCCAGAGTGTCTCTCTCTTCAGGTCCTCAGGCTTCTGAATGGCTTGTTTGTGATATTTCTGATTGTATCCAGCCATCCTGTCGCTGTATCCAGCCACTGCTCAGCGGTTCCAAGAATAACAGGCTGTTCCAATAAGTTCTCCTCACCATACGTCTAAAACAGGAGCTTCTGATGGGTGATGTGGACTCTGAGAGGTGAGGCCTGATTTGGTCCTCCGGCTGTCCAGGCTTTCTCCTGTCCCTCTCTGTTACCGTCCAGCTTCACATCCAGTAACATCTGTTAACCTCTGAACTCTAAACAGTGAACTGGTTTTAACAGGGATGTGCTGGAACACTCGGAGTGTCCAGTATTCCGATATTCCAGATCACAGGTTTTATCTCTAGACAGACTGGGCTGGTGTCAGGTTGGTCCAGGAACAGTTCAGACACATGAGGGGTCTCCATCAGCGCCTGGTGTTACAGGTCAGCCGGGTTAACATTGTGGTTATCTGTGAATGTGTCTGTGGTTCAGTGTAACAGAACAGGTTCTACAGCTGAGGGTTCTCCGTTAGGGAAACACTGGTACTGTAATGGGAATTCTGTAGGAATGTGTGTGTGGTTGGTGTGTGGTGGGCTCTGGGGAGGTTTGAGGACCCCTGTTATCAGTAAGCCTGTTTGTGATTGCGCTGGCAGTTTCTTTGTGTCCAGTCAGTCTGACTCTATTCAGTGAACCGCCGGACTCATGGCTGACCTACGCTCCACACAGAGGCCGCTGGGGCTCCCAGGACCCCCGACCGGTGACTCAGATCAGGAAGAATTTAACCAGTTCAGCTCTGATGTTCTCTGGACAGGCGTACTGGTCTCTCTAAAGCCGGGCTTTAACGATCAGAGATGGAGTTTGTGTTTCAGTGTTGTATTAATCTAGATCATATTCTAAAGAGTTGAGGGGCGTTAGCTGAGGTTAGCTAGTGTTAGCTAGTGTTAGCTGAGGTTAGCTAGTGTTAGCTAGTGTTAGTATGGTCACAGATTTGTTGTCTGTCTGTTCAGCTTCAGCACCACAGTGTGACCTGCTAGCGTAACACTTTAAGCTGAAGCCCTAACAAGCCTCTCTGCAAGTTTGCCCAACTTAGCAACACCTGATGGAGACATCTGTGGGCGGAGCATGTGCAGTTGACTGACAGTTGATTCTGCAGCAGTTTAGGAAGGGGCTTCTCCTTTCACACCATCACCAGAAGATCATGAGTTCAGTTCCCGGCAGTACCGCAGCAGGAGAGGCTGGGCTGAACTGGTAAAAACTGACCACTCTTGAAACCAGTCCGCTCCTGTCTAGTTGGTGAAGGTGAATCTACCAGCTTGTTCTACCAGACTCCCAGGGTCAGACTCTGCATCAAGCTGATACGGCAGAACCGACACCACTGTAAGAACACCCACAGCAGTGTGGGGATGTAGCAGCTCGACCAATCAAAACAGAATCCAGCATTGGATCCAGCATTAGATCCAGCATTAGATCCAGTGTTAGATCCAGCGTTAGATCCAGCATTAAATCCAGCGTTAGATCCAGCGTTAGATCCAGCGTTAGATCCAGTGTTAGATCCAGTGTTAGATCCAGCATTAGACCAGTGTTAGATCCAGCGTTAGATCCAGCATTAGATCTGGTATTTATTTGTTTATTTATGGTGTATGTGATATTTGTGTCTTTGAACCTTCACAACACAGAAGTGTAGTAGTGCAGTCAGAAGCCAAGGTGTGTTGTACCTCTAATACTCTCCTCACTGTCCTGTGATGACCGGTCCCATGTTCACCTGTACAGGAGTGTTACTGCAGTGGGCGTTACACACTCCGAAACCAGGCAGGCCTTCCTCTTCTAGTTCTGTTATTGTCCAACAGCAGCTTCAACCATCATCTGATATTTAATCTTTTTGGTCAGTATACACCAGTAAGGTTTAGAGACGGCTCCTTATAGCAGGTTCTCCTCATAGCAGGTTCTCCTCATAGCAGGTTCTCCTTCTGTGTATCTTAAAGCTTTACTGTAGAATAAAAGTGAAGACACCAAAGTATAAACTAGCCCTCATGGAATTATCCATGAATTAACCCTCCAGAACGGACCTTTACAGGAGGAGGAACCAGCTTTCTTAACCTGCAGTGGAGCTGATAGAACAAGGTTTATTACTAAGCAGGTTTGGAGCGATTCTATTGGTCGGTCCCTCATGAATATTCACTAACCTGAAAGGAGAACTTGAGCTTTTACACTGTGCAGAAAAAGAGATCAAAGTTTTACACCACTAAATATATATTAGAGGTGGAGATATGGAGAAATATCATACTGTGGTACATCAAGAGGACATGTGGGGTATCAGGGTATGTACTGGTTCAGACTCTCATCAGTTGGAGCTGTTCAGTGTACGACTGTAGAGTCTTTAAGATCATCATCATCCAGTTAGAGGGTGTACCTAAACTTTTGACTGGCAGTGTCGGTATATACAGTATGTAATAAGAAGTTCCACAAACATATAAACATATCCGTGTACATATACGGATCTGTCTGTGTTACTGATAGGAACTGAAGAGGAAATGACGTTGTGAAGTCTGGAGCAGATCCAAGTTTCTGAATTACTAGGTTTGAATTTAGCTTTAGCTTTAGATGATGGTGTTTCCTCCATCCTGAATAAGGTCTGACCAGCGTAATGTCCACCCACCACACGTACAGACGGAGAAACTCACTCTCATCAACTGACAGCTGGTGAACTGATATTAGAAGCTCTGAGGGTCACAGGGGGTGCGATGGTCAGTTTGGAATGAATCATTGGCTCCCGTCACTCGTCTTTCCTGAAAGTTCTCTCAGATGATGGAGTGTGTTCGGTCAGTGGTCAGAAAACTGGACCTACGCTCTACAGAGTGTAACGTGCATGTGTGTTTCCTGTTGCAGGACCTCTCAGAGGGGACACTGCCAGCTCCACATCTCAGAGCCTCTGAACTTAAACACGGGAAGTGATCCTGATCACAGAGACATGACAGCAACACTCCCCTCCACCCACACCACTAAAGCGTCCAGTCCCCCAGCTCCACACCCTCATCACCTCCAACTCCAAGACCCTGTGCTCGAGCAACTTCCTCCCGCCAGGACGAGCCCTACACCGCAAAAGCCCTCCCAGCTCAGAGAGGACGGGTCTACTCCGCCCAAAACCACATGCCCATCAAGCTCCCTGGAAGCCCTCCCAAGCCTGGGTCATTCCACGGATAAAGACCCACATCCTGCTGGAGCACCAGGTCCCGACTGGAGCTCAGAAAACGATAACCCGTCCTCTGAAGCAACAGCACCCTCTGCTTATGGGTCTCCACAGAGGCTGGCTGATGATCATCTCGCCAGCATGCAGCATCGAGATCTTCGCAGGTGAGTGGTCAGATTCCTAATCCCAGCGTTCCCAGGTTTACTCTACTGTTTAAAGTGGCGGTTTGACCACAAAGCAAATTCAGAGTTACAGCTAGTGTAGCCCACCAGCCTGCATACGTCTGAGGTCTCCTTATCTGGGTTCACACTGAGGCTAACGTAGGTAACAAGCACCGCGAGCTATTAGCCACTTGTTCAGTCTACAAGTGTGTATTAGAGTGTGTAGTAGTGTGTGTACTAGTGTGTAGTGAGTGTGTATTAGAGCGTGTGGTGTGAGTGTATTAGAGTGTGTGGTGTGAGTGTTGTTTTGGTTGTTAGGATGGTTGTGGTGTAGTAGTGTGTAGTGAGTGTGTATCAGAGTGTGTGGTGTGAGTGTTGTTTTGGTTGTTAGGATGGTTGTGGTGTAGTAGTGTGTAGTGAGAGTGTATTAGAGCGTGTGGTGTGAGTGTTGTTTTGGTTGTTAGGATGGTTGTGGTGTAGTAGTGTGTAGTGAGTGTGTATCAGAGCGTGTGGTGCGAGTGTTGTTTTGGTTGTCAGGACGGTTGTGGTTCTGTTCAGGCTGATGTGAATTTCGTCTCCTGATTCAGTAATGCAACAGAAAACACCTCCGAGTCCAGCTGTTTGAAAATGGTCCCTTCGGGAACCGTCCATGGAGAGAGTCACTCGGAGAAGGAAAGGCATTTTCCGGATCAGGACGGGCCTGGAGGCCCTGATGGGACAGCTAACCACCAACTACGCCAACCGTGCCCTCCAGAGCAGGCCCACTCCCTGTCCCACGACTACACTTACCAGAGACCACAGAGACCTTCTGACTCCAGTCCCTCAGGAGGAATAGCTGGTCCCAGTTCGGAGAACTCAGAGGCACCGAGGCTGAGGACAGTTCCTGCTGGACGCTCCGCAGAGGATGAGAAGAGAGAGGAGCTGGCCAGAGACATCATGGTGAGGGACAGGAGTCTGGTGGACATCCTGGATCAGAGTAAGATGAAGACCACTATGGACCTGATGGAAGGGATCTATCCCCAGGGGGAGCAGATTCTGGAGGGTGTGCAGCAAAGGAGAAAGAGTGGGCCCAAACCGACGTCTCCCAGGACCACACGGGACAGGTGAGCTGTGCGTGTGCTGGAGAGTGTATGATAGAAGGTATGTGGTATAATAAATAACTAATATTAGTAATAAATAACTATCGTTAATCAGTAACTCTCATTTAATTAATCCCAGAAACATGAACACATGAACCATAAAGCCCTTTGAGTAATTTCCAACTTAAATAATACAAGTGTTTATTAATATACGGTTGTTAATAATAATAATAATAACAATAATAATAATAATAATAATGATAATGATGATGATGATGATGATTGATGATATTATAATTATTATTATTATTAACAACAACAACAACAATAATAATAATAATAATAATAATAATAATAATAATAATAATAATAATAATGATAATGATGATTGATAATAATAATAATAATAATAATAATAATGATTGATGATGATGATAATAATGATAATAATAACAACAACAACAACAACGACAACAACAATAATAATAATGATGATGATGATGATAATGATAATGATAATAATAATAATAATAATAGTAATAATAATGATGATGATAATGATAATAATATGATAATAATAATAATAATAATAATAATAATAATGATGATGATGATGATTGATGATAATGATAATAATAATAATAATAATAATAATAATAATAATAATAATGATGATGATGATGAT
>CM067489.1:1170520-1194515 GCA_034552555.1 Semaprochilodus insignis
CCCTATAGCTTTAACGGCGCTGTGTTTTAGCTCTATAGCTTTAACGGCGCTGTGTTTTAGCCCCTATAGCTTTAACGGCGCTGTGTTTTAGCCCTATAGCTTTAACGGCGCTGTGTTTTAGCCCTATAGCTTTAACGGCGGTGTGTTTTAGCCCTATAGCTTTAACAGTGGTGTATGTTTATCTCTGTGCCAGAAGAGCTGAAGATCTTGTCACTAGGATGCAATCAAAAGTCTTTCACCACAAAGGAGCTGAACGTGTCTGTGAGGGCTGTAAAAGGATTTTATCTCCTGGGAAAGAAGATCTGAACTGTTCTCAGACTGTGGCTGCACTTTCAGTGTCAGGATCACTTTATAAACGCTGCTGAAACCAGCACACACTTCACTGTTCACCACAGAACCACTGCCTGCTATCAGGCAAGACAGCTGACTGCTCGGGACCCCTGTGTATGAATTATGAATATTTTAATGTTGTTATTATTTATATTTTAGAGGGAAAAAACATTAGATTCACATTTGGCATTAATTTCGCTGGTATCTGTTAATATATAACGTGTGTAATGAACAGAGGTGAGGAACGCTGGTTGGAGGGGCCCCCTGTGAGTTTTTGCCCAGGGCCCCGGCGGACTCGAGAATCTCCACTGATTCAGCACAGCTAATGCCACGATGTGTACTGTCTTTGTTTATAAAGAGTTTCAGACCTGTTGGTGATGGATTAACTGTGGGGTTACTCCACATGAGGTACTGTCTGTTTACAGCGATGTCCATGTTCTCACTACAGTCATTTCAAATCTGCTGAGAGCAAGCAAAAACAAAAGGCTTTTCTTGCAGGCCAAGTCTGGGACGGCGCTGCACACGGACTGTGACGTCTGCTGGTAGGTGGCTGAACATGGAATGTACAAAGTGTGACCACATATCAAACACGTACTCTCGCTTTCTCACTCTCTCACGCATACTTGACCATTTATGGAGCCACAAAGTGACCATTGGCGCCCAGGGGGCTAAACGGTTGTGAAATAATGTGACAGATTGTGAAATATTAGGTATGGAGATAACGGGGTTGGAGCTTTTATTCTGGAATGTAATCAGTTTATTTAGAAAATGACCATGATCAGGGCCCTCAGGCCGATGATGAAGAGGGTGTGATCCTTAATGACCATAATAGAGGAAACCTAAAGCCCTGTTTCAGAGCAATGCTCATAATAACAGCTCTCAGAGATCATGCAGGGTTGGGTCTGACCACACAGCAGAGCCTGACCTCAGCGCTTAGTATCTTCCTGAGTCACATGGGGAACAGAAAAGCAAGCGTAGCTCCTCAGGTCTGACCTCTGAATCAGGTGTAGACGCGTCATTACGCAGCCTATGGCCGTCCCTGTTTACGTGTGTATGCAGTTCATGTTTGTATGTGGTCTAAACTACATCATGTAGGAAGCAGACGTTCTGGTCTAAAACTAGAGTTTAGTGTGCTGTGCAGTGTTCATGTCCTCCAGTGCCCAGCATGCATTACACAAATACAACATACAGCCATACACCACTGAGGTCCTGCCTGTAGGGCACGCCCAACTCATATCTGGAACTAAGCTGGACTAGGTTGGGTGTGTGGACAGAGTGAAGGAGGGTTTTATAAAAATCAATGACATGATCAGAACCTGATCCGGTTTATCTCTGTACATTTTCCTCCGGAATATCTCTGGATACTAGGAATTAAGAGCTTTTTGCAATACTAATATTGATACGTGTAAACTAATAAAGCTGTGCGCCGATTTGACGTCACTGAGTTGCACTAAAGCACATGTTCTAACGTGTTCTACTGTAGAACATACGTACCAGTAGCTCCGCCCATAAAACTCCAGGTAGGATATTTTAATAGTTTAAATCTCCTTAATCAGAAACACTACCAGCATTAACACCACCAGCATGAACACCACCAGCATTAACACCACCAGCATGAACACCACCAGCATTAACACCACCAGGCTGAACTTCAGCTTCTTACTCACCAGATTATTTAGATCTTTTTCTGTTCCACCTTAAATGCTGTGGCATTTATGTTGTGGGACTGACATTCAGCTTCTTATTCAACAGCTTCTTGTTTGGATTTTAACTATTTTAAATATTGCAGCAGTTATTATAATGCATTAGGTGCCAGAATGTAGCCACAGCACCATTTAAGGTGGAACAGAAAAACTGATCAGGGTTAGAGTAGAGATTATTAATCTGAACTGAATTAACATGAAACACACTATTAAACATTTAAACACCGAGTTACTACACTGCACTGATGATCTGAGCACGGTAGGTAGAACCGCCTGATGGCCTTCTTTAAGAAGAGCATTAAAAGAGGTGAAACATTCAGGCTGGTCACGTTCAGGCTGGTCACGTTCAGGCTGGTTATGTTCAGGCTGGTCACGTTCAGGCTGGTTATGTTCAGGCTGGTTATGTTCAGGCTGGTCAGGTTCAGGCTGGTCATGTTGAGGCTGGTCACGTTCAGGCTGGTCATGTTCAGGCTGGTCACGTTCAGACTGGTCACGTTCAGGCTGGTTATGTTCAGGCTGGTTATGTTCAGGCTGGTCACGTTCAGACTGGTCACGTTCAGGCTGGTTACGTTCAGGCTGGTCACGTTCAGGCTGGTCATGTTCAGGCTGGTTATGTTCAGGCTGGTCTTGTTCAGGCTGGTCTTGTTCAGGCTGGTCATGTTCAGGCTGGTTATGTTCAGGCTGGTTATGTTCAGGCTGGTTACGTTCAGGCTGGTTATGTTCAGGCTGGTCTTGTTCAGACTGGTCACGTTCAGGCTGGTTATGTTCAGGCTGGTCTTGTTCAGGCTGGTCTTGTTCAGACTGGTCACGTTCAGGCTGGTCTTGTTCAGGCTGGTCTTGTTCAGGCTGGTCTTGTTCAGACTGGTCAAGTTCAGGCTGGTTATGTTCAGGCTGGTTATGTTCAGGCTGGTTATGTTCAGGCTGGTTATGTTCAGGCTGGTTATGTTCAGGCTGGTCACGTTCAGGCTGGTCATGTTCAGGCTGGTCTTGTTCAGGCTGGTCTTGTTCAGGCTGGTCTTGTTCAGACTGGTCAAGTTCAGGCTGGTTATGTTCAGGCTGGTCTTGTTCAGGCTGGTTATGTTCAGGCTGGTTATGTTCAGACTGGTCACGTTCAGGCTGGTTATGTTCAGGCTGGTCACGTTCAGGCTGGTCATGTTCAGGCTGGTCTTGTTCAGGCTGGTCTTGTTCAGGCTGGTCTTGTTCAGACTGGTCACGTTCAGGCTGGTTATGTTCAGGCTGGTCACATTCAGGCTGGACTTGTTCAGACCGGTTATGTTCAGGCTGGGCTGGTTATGTTCAGGCTGGTCACGTTCAGGCTGGACTTATTCAGGCTGGTCTTGTTCAGGCTGGTCTTGTTCAGGCTGGTTATGTTCAGGCTGGTCACGTTCAGGCTGGTTATGTTCAGGCTGGTCTTGTTCAGGCTGGTCTTGTTCAGGCTGGTCTTGTTCAGACTGGTCACGTTCAGGCTGGTTATGTTCAGGCTGGTCACATTCAGGCTGGTCACGTTCAGGCTGGACTTGTTCAGGCTGGTCTTGTTCAGACTGGTCACGGTCAGGCTGGTTATGTTCAGGCTGGTCACGTTCAGGCTGGTTATGTTCAGGCTGGTTATGTTCAGGCTGGTCTTGTTCAGGCTGGTCTTGTTCAGGCTGGTCACGTTCAGGCTGGTTATGTTCAGGCTGGTTATGTTCAGACTGGTCACGTTCAGGCTGGTTATGTTCAGGCTGGTTATGTTCAGACTGGTCACGTTCAGGCTGGTCTTGTTCAGGCTGGTCTTGTTCAGACTGGTCACGTTCAGGCTGGTCTTGTTCAGACTGGTCACGTTCAGGCTGGACTTGTTCAGGCTGGTCTTGTTCAGGCTGGTTGCTGGTCTAATGACGTCAGTTCAGTGCGCAGCAGCATTAGTACACACGTAGCAGTGTTTGGACTCTTTAATGACCTCACACTTCAGGATCCAGCAATATTCCAGAGAAAAATCTTCATCCTTCTCACAGAGAGATTCCTCTTAGTCTCGGAGTTCCTTATATGGGCAGGAGAGCATGCATCCGACTACGGAGTGGCCACACGGCCATAGTGGTCTATTGGGAACCTCTGTGGTGCCACTGGTCTTGACTGCTAATCGATCCACAGGCTAACAAATACAACCAGCTAGCAGTGTAACTCTCACCTCGGCTGCTGGACAGTGATAGGACCTTCATTCAGTGCAAAGCCAGAGTCAGGTCTTCTTAGATAAAGCTGTGAATCTGTCTAGGATAGCTATCCTGCTAACTGTAGCGGTTAGCTTGTTGTCCTCCTCCTCTGGTGAGTCCTGTGTGTTGTGTGAGTAATCGGTTCTCTCCATGATGATAATAAAGACAGTTACAGTTTCGGGCTGCAGTCCGGCGATCCTACCAGAAAGGTAGCGGCCTGCGCTCCCTCTGCGTCCAGCAGCTACAGACATCAACAATGATAGACCCTTAGTGATCTACTACACTATAGATTTAATGCTGAAGTGGATCTCCATCACTTCCATCAATGATATAATCCGCTTTATGGACAGTGTGGATACCAACATTACCTGTGAGCTGAAGCAGTTCTCCCTCCTTCAGAGTGTGTACGGGTCACTGCGGATGTCTGATATACTACTGTTTAACAGCAGATGAGGTTTAACGGGTAACTCCTATATTACATATCCTTTAGGTTTAGACGTGTGATCTTGTGGATACCGTCTTCTTCTGGTGTGAAATATTAAATACACTTGCATAAATTAAGACTAAAGAAAGCCGATTTTCTATCATATTAAATGAAAACTGTATATTAAAGGGACATAGATATGACATCAAAATGACCTAAACTGACCTTAAACTGACCTGTGTCCACGGGGTGGTTCACTGTGTTCCTACACACATTAAACTTTATTTTAATGCACTGCAAAATACAGGCAAAATTAATGAAAGGTTTAGAGGTCTGCTCCCTTTGCTATCAGTCTCTTTTACCTGACAGATGTGATGTAACATCATTTCCACCTTTTCTGATTGATCTTCGTCCTTCAGGTTGTGAATGTATTAACTGTCTTGCTCTGTGTATTTTCCCTCTGCTTAAATAAACTAAATACATCACCAGTAAGATGTTTTATTAGACCTTAAACCATAAATTCTTTATTACTTAACTACTGCAGAAGCGGTGTATGTGCATGTGTGCAGCAGATACTGTTTGATTCCATTTCGGCCGGAGTTTAAAGCTCCAATCTACAAATTAGACTTATTATGCTAAGTAAGTAACTATGCTATGTTATTTATGCGTAGTTTTGACGTTACTTTGACTTTCTTTATGAGGATTTTTGACGCAGCTCTGACTTTCTTTATGCGCAGTTTTGACGCAGCTGATACTTTATTTATGCGCAGTTTTTACGCAGCGGTGACTTTCTTTATGGGCGGCTTTGGCGCAGCTTTGACTTTACTTATGCGCAGTTTTGACGCAGCTATGACTTTCAGGAAGGCTCTCCGGGCTGCTTTTTCCAGAGAGCGCTGCATGCTGGGAGCGCAGGCCGCAGAGAGGCAAGCGGATCTCGGTGTTGGTACCGTGCTCGGTGGGTGCTGTGTGCGGACCGGGCAGCTGGAGTCTGCGCTGTGTGATAATGAGTGGTCAGTGAGCGGACAGCGGTGTGTGTGTGGATATAGAGCCGAGTTAAATGGCGGAGGCGGAAGGTAAACAGCTCAGAACACCTGCTACAGCTACATCAGCATCTTCGTACCTACTGCACCTTCACATCTAAACACCTACACATCCAAACACCTTCACATCCAAACACCTTCACACCTTTATACCTTCTCTGTATCTCCGTATGTCTGTGTCTGTCACTGCTCGTATTACAGGCGCGTTACTGCCTGTTCACTTATTAAGGGGGGTTTGGCCAGCTGTGTGTGTGTGTGTGTGTGTGTGTGTGTGTCTGTCTGTCTTTGTGTCTTTTCGATCTGTGTGTCTGTGTATCTGTCTGTCTAGTTACGACTGTCTGTCTGTCTGTCTGTCCGTCCGTCCGTCCGTCTTGTCTAGTTACGACTGTCTGTCTGTCCGTCTGTCTGTCTAGTTACGAATGTCTGTCTGTGTGTCTGTCCGTCTGTCTGTCTAGTTACGAATGTCTGTGTGTCTGTCCGTCTGTCTGTCTAGTTACGACTGTCTGTTTGTCTGTCTGTCCGTCTGTCTGTCTAGTTACGACTGTCTGTTTGTCTGTCTGTCCGTCTGTCTGTCTAGTAATCACTGTCTGTGTGTCTGTGATGGTTCTGTGAGCTGATCCGAGAGTCTGTGTGTTTCCCAGGAATCAGCAGTGCTACTCCCACCGAGGAGATGAATGGTGCTGGGAACCTGATGGACTTCCTAGATGAGCCCCTCCCTGATGTGGGGACATATGAGGACTTCCACACCATCGACTGGCTGAGGGAGAAATCCAGAGACACTGACCGCCACAGGAAGGTACTGGACTGTGCTGACCATGAAGCTGTGCTCTGTGTGTACATGTGTGCCTGCTGTCCAGTGAAGCAGATCTTCAGCTCTAGACCTTCAGTCCAGTTCCTGGAAGTAGTAAACTGGATTGAAGGTTCAGAGCTGGAGCTCTCCCCTATGAAGGTGCTGTTAGGTGCTGTTACGCTGACCTCCACCCCGCTCGTTATGTGTCAGTGGTAGAACTCGGGTCTGATTGAGACTAACTATGGTCGGCAGTACTGTCGACGTACGTCAGTGGGAAGTTCTCCATTCTCCTCTGCGGTGTGCCGGGTGGGGGGGTGTGGTTCTGTGCCGTATTGTGGTCTAACTGAAGGTAAATGTTTTATTAGATCACCAACAGGAGTAAGGAGTCTATCTGGGAGTTTGTGAAGAGTCTGCTGGACGCCTGGTCCGGATGGGTGGTGATGCTGCTCATCGGACTCCTGTCAGGTACGCCGTGTGACTAGAGGCTTTCTGTGGGTGGCTGTGTGGGTCCTGAAGTCCCCCTGATCTAGTTCTCCTCTTCTAACACATCAACACATCAGTGCACCTTATCAGCTCGTTAACAGGGATTAAAGTTGTCCGGAATTCTGTTAAAGATGTGGGAACTGAAGTTCCTGTTCGCCAGCTTGTTTTCTGTTCCACCTTAAATGGTGCTGCAGTCACAGACTGCAGCATTTAAGGTGGAACAAAATATTGGATCTGGTGTGAGTGCCGACTTTCCTTCAGAGCCTGGAAATGTGGATGTGTTTTCCTACATCTTTTAGTAACCAATCAATCAAATAATCGATCTTTAATTTCGCTCATTTTCAGGGCAGCCAGACTTTTCCAGCACGAAGGGGCTGAAAAGGAAAACCTGGCACCACAGAGCCGAGTTTTAGTCACTAAAAGCAGATTTAAATTGAGGAATAATGGAATATTGGAAAACTGAAATGAGAATCAGATTTAATAATCTGGAATAATGTCACGATAAAGGACTAAACCTGTGTCAATGGTTAGACCTGCATGTTTGTGAGTGTGCTGATCCAGATCTCGGAATGTTCTCGTTCAGGAACTCTGGCGGGAGTGATAGATCTGGCTGTGGACTGGATGACGGACCTGAAAGAGGGAGTGTGTCTGTCTGCGTTCTGGTACAGCCATGAGCAGTGCTGCTGGACCTCTAACGAGACCACCTTTGCAGACCGGGATAAATGCCCCCAGTGGCAGAAGTGGGCGGAGTTGATGACGGGACACACTACGGTAGGGGAGCTTCCTGCTCTGTCATGAATCTGTAAGGTACTGACTGAGGACTGATGGACTTCTCCTGCTCTCAGGGTGCTGGGGCGTACGTGTTGAACTACTTCCTGTACGTGCTCTGGGCGCTGTTCTTCTCCTTCCTGGCTGTATCCCTGGTCCGAGTGTTTGCTCCCTATGCCTGCGGATCAGGAATTCCAGAGGTCAGTGATGCCCGTGTACTTTCAGTCTGATGACGAATCATTTCTCCAAGGCTTGTACATCTCACCATGACTGATCTGCCGAGAGCAGGAGCGTGAGGAGGGTTTACAGGTACAGGTCAGTCCTCTCTCGCTGTAAGCCCGCCGTGGGGTGCTGCTGGACGGAGGTGAGCGAGCGTAGCTGCGTGGAGTAAAGTGAGTGTTGGTGTTATAGATCTCACTGAGACACAGACCTGCTCACCTGTACACGGTTTGTGGAGCTTTGTGATCTCCTGACTCGCTGCTCACAGTCATGCAGTACTCAAGTCTAACAGCAGGAGGCAGCAGCGTCCAGGGAACAAGAGAAGAAGCGGCCCCCCGGTCATAGCACTGGGTTCATTTCCCAGCTCTCGAGCGGGAAGGAGAAGTCTCTCAGTCATTTGGAGAGACTGTAAATCCCTCTCATTCCCTCCTCACTCCGTCTGGCTGCTTCCACGTGGGAGGACGGATCTCTAACTCCTCCGTGCGGTAAACGGGCTGGGTGGATGTGGAAAGATGGCACTGTGAAACGAGTTAATGCAGACTCCCCGCTCCACACACTACGCACTACACTACACACTCCAGTACACACTACTACACACTATTACACACTCCAGACTACACACTACTACACGCTACACACTAATACACACTACTACACACTCTAGTACAAACTACTACACGCTACACACTAATACACACTACTACACACTCCAATACACACTACTACACACTCCAATACACACTACTACACACTCCAATACACACTACTACACGCTACACACTAATACACACTACTACACACTCCAATACACACTACTACACGCTACACACTACTACACACTACTACACACTCTAGTACACTCTTTATTAGAGGTTATAAGGTGTCTGTGCAGTGTAATTAGCTGTAAATGATGTAAATCATCAGGTGATGTGGTTTGATCAGGAATGTTCCGGCTTTTCCACCCGACTGTATACGTGTATGTGTTCCATGAATGTGTGGGTGTAGTTAGGAGGGTATGTAGCCTGATTGGGGGAGAGTGATCAGAACCTGGTTCTGTTACAGATTAAGACGATCCTGAGTGGGTTTATAATCCGGGGTTATCTGGGAAAGTGGACGCTGCTGATTAAGACGGTCACTTTGGTCTTGGCTGTGTCGTCCGGCCTCAGCCTGGGGAAGGAAGGCCCGCTGGTCCACGTGGCCTGTTGCTGTGGCAACCTCTTCTGCAGCCTCTTCTCCAAGTACAGCAAGAATGAGGGGAAACGCCGAGAGGTGAAGAGCACTCATTTACTGTCATCGTAGATTACATGACCTTAATAATATATAACCTTATAATAACAATATTATTACAACTACTGATATATACACGCATCATCAGCTGCACCCAGAAGGAGGTGTGGGATTGCAGGTGTGTTGGGAAGGAAGATAAAGGTCACCAGGATCAATAACTGATGATAAATTTAGACTGATATGATCAATATTTATTGAGCTACACATACTGTCTCTCAGTATGGCGTCGGGCCGCCGTGTTCGCTAACCCAACACGCCAGACGTCTCGGCATGGAGCTGTAGAGGTTCCTAATGGTGTCCTGTGATAATCCATCCCATGCAGCTTGAATACCCTCACACAGTTCCTGCAGATGGTGCGGTAGGGGTGGAGGTGGAGTGACACCAGGCCTTCTGGACGTGGGACAACAAACTGTTCATCTTGGTTCTGACCACGGTGCCTCCACACACGGATTCGTTGGTCGTCTCCACCAAGACAAAAGCGGGACTCGTCACTGAAGATGACCCGCTGCCGTTCTGAGTCACTCCATGACAGTCTGGTACGACACCATTGCAGTCTTTGGTGACGGTGACGTGGTGTTAAGGACAGTCGTGGTAACGGTCTGTGTACATGTAGTCCTGCGTGGTGCAGCCGTCTGCCAATGGTACCCACCAAGTTTCATGGGTTTGTGGGTTGATTACTTCTGGGTGCAGCTGTAGTAACACTGTGTATGTGATAACAGTAATATATACAGTGAAGTGACACGTATACAGTGTAATGTAATGATGGTGACGTGTGTGATGAAGTATAACCTGGCTGTAGTATGTGGTATGATGCTTGTGGTTGTAATAACACCATGTCATATGATCTGCAGGTTTTATCTGCTGCTGCAGCTGCTGGGGTGTCGGTGGCGTTTGGTGCTCCTATAGGAGGAGTTCTGTTCAGCTTGGAGGAGGTACAAACATCTCACTCACCTGAACCGAACTATAACCCAGTCTGGACGATTTAACCGGATATCACTGCTGGTGGACGAGTAGCCTGATGGTGATGTGTAAAAGACGATGATCGAGAATCAGAGTGGACGGACTCACCGCGAAACAGGGTGTGAATGTGTTGTGAACCAGGCGCATGACCCAGCAGGCAGTTTCCTAGTGAGAGGGAGTGTGTCGGGACAGAGAGGAGAGTATCGGGATTGGGGAAGAGAGTATCGGGATTGGGTAGGACAGTATTGGGACGGGGAGGAGAGTATCGGGACGGGGAGGAGAGTAGAGGTGAGGTGGAGTTTTAGAGGTGGACGTCTGGTTCCATTCACCACCGCTGTAAACAGTACTGACTCTGTAAGTCACCTGTTTCCTGAACGGCTCTGTTTCCATCTTTAATCGGATCGTTCTGTTTGTGGAATTGTCTGAATGTAAGGACCTGCTGAGAGCGCTGTGTCCCCACACTGTGTCCCCACTATTTAATATTCTATTGATATTGATCACCCAGGTGTGTCCTGTGTCCTCCTCAGGTGAGTTATTACTTCCCTCTGAAAACTCTGTGGCGCTCCTTCTTCGCTGCCCTGGTGGCCGCCTTCACGCTGCGCTCCATCAACCCTTTCGGGAACAACCGGCTGGTGTTGTTCTATGTGGAGTACCACACGCCGTGGTACATGGCCGAGCTGGTGCCCTTCATCCTCCTGGGTGTTTTCGGGGGCCTGTGGGGGACGCTGTTCATCCGGGGAAACATCGCCTGGTGTCGAAGACGCAAGACCACCCAGCTGGGGAAGTACCCTGTGCTGGAGGTGATCGTGGTGACCGGTATCACGGCTATCCTGGCCTTTCCCAACCCGTACACACGCCGCAGCACCAGCGAGCTCATCTCGGAGCTGTTTAATGACTGCGGAGCGCTGGAGTCTTCCCAACTCTGTGATTACATCAACAACCCCAACATGAGCCGCCCCGAGGACGATATCCCGGACAGGCCCGCTGGACCAGGGGTCTACATGGCTCTCTGGCAGCTTGCGCTGGCTCTGATCTTCAAGATAGTCATCACGATCTTCACCTTTGGCATGAAGGTAAGAGTTTGGCATGAGTCTCGTGGTTCTTCTGTGAGCTCCCACGGTACACAGTGGTTCTGTATTTTGGCATGTGATGAGAACTGGAGTCTGGAACCGATGAAGTCCAGACACAAAGACTTTCCGAACTGAACTAATGAGGTTAGTTAGGCTGTGCTGTAGTCAGTCAGGCTGAAAGTGTTGAAGTACTACTGAGATCCACGATCTGCTCAGAGAGGCGTGTGTGACACGATGTGATGTCCTTTATCGTGATGATGATCGATACGGCCGTGTTACTCAGCTGTTGTCACGTGTCCAGCTAACACTACACGGGAATTACCGCCTGTGGACTCATCCACAGCCTGCAGCCAATCGCAGAGCAGCTTCACCGGAGTTCTGATCATTTACACCTGGAGCCTTCTCTTTATAAACGGATCTGTTCGGTTTACCCCTCGCGAAGTAACGTGTCTGTTTCTCAGTACTTACCTAGCCTTTGTTTAGCTCTGTCCCATATTCGGTTCTCTAACCCTTTCTTTGTTTATCGACTTTGTCTCTTGTTTTTTCCTTCGTTGTTGTTGTTGTTGTTGTTGTTGTTGTTGTTTGCCGGCCCCTATCTCCAGCCTGACTTGACCTCGCTATTTCTCTTTCCCTCTTCGGAATAAGCTTTCCAGCCCTTCCGTGCTCGTCCTGCTTTGCCCGAACGTTACAGCTGTGTATTTAATATAGCTCATGGGATTGTTAGCCAGAAATCTCCTTTATAGAATTTTCCCCATCACACCAAAGTTCAAAAATCAGCCAGGAACGCTCTCGGAACTTTTCTTCCTTAGTCTTGTATTGAAGTCAGTGTCCCTGTAAGGTGTCTGTAGGATCCCTGTAAAGTCCCTGTAAGGTCCCTTTAGTGTCCCTGTAAGATCCCTGTAGGATCCCTGTAGGATCCCTGTAAGATCCCTCTAGGATCCCTGTAGATTTAACAAGACAGGTACGTGTTTTATATGAGACCAGAAAGTGACAGGTGTAGAAACAAACCTGTAGAGAGGAAACTCTAGACCTGCAGTGGAAACGCCGTGAAGTACAGTGCGCACACATGACCTGAATGCCAAAATGTTAAGTAGCACCCCCACCACGCTGTTTCACCTACTCAGATTTATTAGTCTCAGTGAAATGCCGATACAGTGACCTGGAGCCCAGAGATTACACTCGGACACTAACATGAGGAAGACGTGCCGAAGTGAAACGGATCCGTTACAGTGATTTAACCTCGTTATAGAGGGGACCTGGTATTCTCATGTTCAGTGTTGATTGTGTGTTTGGGTTCTATTCAGTTTCCCCAGAACACATTATTTTCCTCATACCGTACGTCTGTACTCACACTCGGTCCGAAACCCTCTGTTAGAGCTCCTGTGTCTTTAAGCTCCGCCTCCAGAGCGACATCCCGCTACAAGCTCCTCCCCCACACTGCTGTGTCAGTTCTTACAATGGTGTCGGTTCTGCCGCATCAGTTTGGTGCAGAGTCCGACCCTGAAAGTTCGGTAGAACAATCTGGACCTTCACCAGCTGGACTGGTTACAAGTTAAGGTGGATTTATTCAGTTTAACTCGGAACTTCATCATTAAACACCGGGGGCTGTTTCTCAGGGGGTCAGACGATCTAACCACACTGTGGTGGAGGTGTGGGTCTTCAGATAGCGTAGCTCAGTGTGGAGCTGTAATGTCGTGTAGTTTGTGTTTGCTCCTCAGTTCGCTCCTCAGACTCCTCTCCGGGTAAAACTGAAGGCCAGATTAACGTTACTCACACCGTGTGTACAGTGGCTGGTAAATCACTGAATACGAACACTGGTTTCCCCGTTAACCCCAACCCCAACCCTAACCTTTATTCCACACCTTTCCCAACAAGACGATTAACTATGCTCATTAATGGGCGGGGCTTCCCGTAACCCATGGTTTACTGCTGTTTGTCCGAGCTTTGTTTATGTAACGGGAAGTTGATTTTCCAGTGGGAATGTTACGAAGGTGTTTAGGTCTTCAGTGGTGAGCAGGATTCTCAGTCCGGCTGGAATGATGAACCTGAGCGCTGTGTTCTCTGCAGATCCCGTCGGGGTTGTTCATCCCCAGCATGGCGGTGGGCGCTATAGCTGGCCGCATTGTGGGCATCGCTGTGGAGCAGATGGCTTACCACCACCACGACTGGATCATCTTTAAGAACTGGTGTCGTCCCGGCGCTGACTGCGTGACCCCCGGCCTCTACGCTATGGTGGGGGCTGCAGCATGTCTCGGTAAGACACCGTAACCTGAAGGTGTTTAACCCATGTCTCACCACACGACCCAACCCGGTAACTGTACTGTGGCGCTGCGGATCAGAGAGAGGTTCTCAGCAGGTTCTCAGATCTCCAGTAAACGTACCTGCAGTTTTGGGTTTTGGGTTTTGGGCTTCAGGGTGCTGACTGATGTCCTGCAGACCTGCAGTAGTGAAGCTCCAGCTCTGCTGTACTGAACTGTCAGTAAGTCGTCTCCATCAAGCAGCTCTGCTAGGAAGTCTTCCTGCCGGTCTCGGTGTCCAGTAATGATTCCAGCTGTCAGGCTAAGGATTAAAATCCCAGTCATTAACATCACTCAAATCCGGCGCTCAGACGGTTCTTCCTGTCCTCCACCACTCCTAAAGGCTGTCTAGAACAGGTTCTGTTTACAGTTTACAGTGAGTTATAAAGGTCCGTAACCTCGAGTCTCCCAAGATCCATGAGCGTTACAGTAGTCTGCACTTAGCAAAAACACGAACATCCCAAAACCACAAACTGAATACCCAACAGACAGGGGGTATTCCGGTCCAGCCGCTGTACCTGCATGCCATCAGCAACAGGAAAAGCCCAGTATCTCTCCAGTACACGGAACATACACGGATCACTGAATAGAACAGAGTGAACACGTTCAGCAGCCAAGGATCGCCCTCTTACCGTTAGCCTGGGGTTGAGCCGGAGGTGCACTGCGCCCCCTACTGGCCAGAGCTTTACTGACCTCTACTAACTGTTACTGTAACACTAGTACTGAACACTACCAGGGTCAACACTCCCACTGAAATCCATATCAACTAATGTGGTGATGGTGAGGTGATGGTGATTGTGATGGTGTGGTGATGATGAGGTGATTGTGAGGTGACGGTGAGGTGATGGTGAAGTGATTTGTCAGGGTGATGTTGAGGTGATGGTATGGTGATGTTGAGGTGATGGTGATTGTCAGGGTGATGGTGTGGTGATGGTGTGGTCATGGTGAGGTGATGGTGATTGTGATGGTGTGGTGATGATGAGGTGATGGTGAGGGTGATGGTGTGGTGATGATGAGGTGATGGTGATTGTCAGGGTGATTGTGAGGTGATGATGAGGTGATGGTGATTGTGATGGTGTGGTGATGAGGTGATGGTGATTGTGATGGTGTGGTGATGATGAGGGTGATGGTGAGGGTGATGGTGTGGTGATGGTGAGGTGATTGTGAGGGTGATGTTGAGGTGATGGTATGATGATGTTGAGGTGATGGTGATTGTGATGGTGTGGTGATGATGAGGTGATGGTGATTGTGATTGTGATGGTGTGGTGATGATGAGGTGATGGTGTGGTGATGGTGAGGTGATGGTGATTGTGTGGTGATGGTGAGGTGATTGTGAGGGTGATTGTGAGGTGATGGTATGATGATGTTGAGGTGATGGTGATTGTGATGGTGTGGTGATGGTGAGGTGATTGTGAGGTGATGGTTTGTGTATATTGTGGCTCCTGCTGAACTGTGATGTAAAAGAGGTTTACTGATGGACACCGAGATTAACCGGCTAACAGAGACTCTGTCCTTCCTCTCTCACACTTCTTTCTTTCTGTGTCCTCAGGTGGGGTCACTCGGATGACCGTGTCTCTGGTGGTCATCATGTTTGAGCTGACCGGTGGACTCGAGTACATCGTGCCACTCATGGCGGCCGCGGTCACCAGTAAGTGGGTGGCTGACGCCTTCGGGAAGGAGGGCATTTACGAGGCCCACATCCGGCTGAACGGCTACCCCTACCTGGACCAGGACGAGTTCACGCACCGCACACTGGCCACAGACGTGATGCGTCCGCGCAGGAACGAGCCCCCGCTGTCTGTCCTGACGCAGGACAGCACCACCGTGGAGGACGTGGAGACGCTAATCAAAGAGACAGACTACAACGGCTTCCCCGTGGTGGTCTCACGGGAGTCAGAGAGGCTCATCGGCTTCGTCCAGCGCAGGGATCTGATCGTCGCTATCAGTAAGATCCACGGTCGTCATACACCCAGAAACTCATGGATCATTTAAATACAACACCAGCTAACTTCTCTACACACATCAGTTACTTCATAAAATAGACCAATATGACACGCCAGCATTCCCTCCAGCATTCCCTCCAGCATTCCCTCCAGGTCTGCATCACACCTTTAGATTACCTCCTTCCAGCACTCATTCATAAATTCATTAGCACAGACACTGATCCGCACACACCCAGTGTGGACGTGTCCTCTCCTACAGAGGGGCTTTTCTCCTCCGTGGGTTACGTGCCAGTGTCTCCTGTTAACCGGGTACCGCACGTCCCTGTAGGGACCTTTATTACAGCTACTAATTCTGATATTCCGGAGTCTGTGCAGTTCACTTTCGATCACCATCGATGCATCATGAGGCATTATCTACACGTCTAGTACACGGTTCCAGGTCACGTTCTTCTGTGAGCATACTAAACCTCACACATCATAAACCACACACACAGACGTAGCTGTTCCTGAACACCACGCTACCCTGACTGACCCGTCCCTTCTTCTTTAACACAGAGAACGCCCGTCAGAAGCAGGACGGAGTGGTCAGTAACTCTGTGGTGTACTTCACCGAGGACGCGCCGCAGCTACCAGCCTCCAACCCGCAGCCGCTGAAGCTCAGACGCATCCTGAACCTCAGCCCCTTCACCGTCACTGACCACACACCCATGGAGACTGTGGTGGACATCTTCCGCAAGCTCGGCCTGCGCCAGTGCCTGGTCACTCGCAGTGGGTAAGGGCTTCCTGCTGGAGGTGGTGGTGGTAGACGTAGACTCTGTAGCTGATCTGAGTCCCACAGCAAACTGGCAGTCCTAAAGAAGGGTCATGAGCTGGAGGTCCAGCAGAGCGTTTCAGTGGACCAGCGGATTATAGCCTGTGCGGCGGGTCATCCGGTCAGATGGAGTTACATTAAAGGCTGCTGCTTGTAAAGAAGCTCCACACAGAGCGTCCACAGTGGCTCACACTTCTTAGGTACCTTCCACAGGGCGGGTCAGGTTCTAATTACAGATCACTGTTCCTCCACTCAGAGGAGGAGATCACTGTTCCTTCAGCTAGAGGAGATAACTGTTCCTCCAGTTAGAGGAGAAGATCACTGTTCCTTCAGCTAGAGGAGATAACTGTTCCTCCAGTTAGAGGAGAAGATCACTGTTCCTTCAGCTAGAGATGATCACTGTTCCTTCAGTTAGAGGAGATCACTGTTCCTCCAGTTAGAGGAGAAGATCACTGTTCCTCCAGTTAGAGGAGAAGATCACTGTTCCTTCAGTTAGAGGAGAAGATCACTGTTCCTTCAGTTAGAGGAGATCACTGTTCCTCCACTCAGAGGAGAAGATCACTGTTCCTCCAGTTAGAGGAGAAGATCACTGTTCCTGCAGTTAGAGGAGAAGATCACTGTTCCTGCAGTTAGAGGAGAAGATCACTGTTCCTCCAGTTAGAGGAGATCACTGTTCCTCCACTCAGAGGAGAAGATCACTGTTCCTCCAGTTAGAGGAGAAGATCACTGTTCCTGCAGTTAGAGGAGAAGATCACTGTTCCTCCAGTTAGAGGAGATCACTGTTCCTGCAGTTAGAGGAGAAGATCACTGTTCCTCCAGTTAGAGGAGAAGATCACTGTTCCTCCACTCAGAGGAGATCACTGTTCCTCCAGTTAGAGGAGAAGATCACTGTTCCTGCAGTTAGAGGAGAAGATCACTGTTCCTCCAGTTAGAGGAGATCACTGTTCCTCCACTCAGAGGAGAAGATCACTGTTCCTGCAGTTAGAGGAGATCACTGTTCCTCCGCTCAGAGGAGATCACTGTTCCTCCACTCAGAGGAGATCACTGTTTCATTGTTCCTCCATGCTGATATATTAATTTAGTATTTTTGAGCTACTTTGTTGTGAAATGGGTTAAATTTGATGGCAGACGGCAGGTTTGGAAAAGAGAGTCATTATTATACATGTTTGATGTAGAAAGTCAATATTAAAAATAATTATTCCAACATTATTCCAACATTCCAGCCCAGTAGGTGAATATGAAGCACTGGAGATCTTGGGTCAGTACTTGGTCACAGCTGCGGGGTGTCCGGTGTGGATGGACGTTTATGTCGTGGTGTTTTTGTTTTTGTTTATTTTTGGTCTGTATTAATAACGACCGTGTAAATATAAACATGATCCTTATGTGGTTTATTCCTGGCTCTTTAGGCGGCTGCTCGGGATCATCACTAAGAAGGACGTTCTTCGGCACATGGCCCAGATGATGAACCAGGATCCCGAGTCCATCATGTTCAACTAAAGTCCATCTGGGTCTCGGACCGCTGCACGCTGCTGACCTGTGAAGACTGACTGTGTAAATAGTGCATCACTGCTGTACCGTGTTCGTTATTCACTCCTGTAGTGGCATTTCATTTTGTGTTTTGGGCCAAAATACGATCTGATCTGAATAACTCGGATAATGGGAATGGAAACTGGTTGAGGCAAATGGAAAACTAACTGGAGCCGTCATTTGGAATTTCCTGCTTACGGTCTAAAATTCCCGTCATATGATCTTCTCGTTGCGTCAGGGTGACGGACAGAGCCTGCTGAATAAAGAGCTGGATGGATAAATAATCCGACTGTAATATTCCGGTAGTATTCCACTGGTCCTTCAGTAAGACAGCAGTTCTTTGTTGTCTTATTGAAAGACAGTTGGGCGTGTTCCTGGATGGGACCTTATTGTGATTCCCGTTAGTGTTGCCTCGGAGAGTCTCCGGGGTGTCAGGTGCGGGAAGTGTTTGGAGTCTGATCTACCTGCTGCTGCCATATTTATTTTTTACTAACGTTAATCATTAGAATTCCGCATTTTTAGCTTTGGATGTTCCGTTAGGAGGACCGCAATCAGATGCCAGTGCGGATCAGGAAAAGGCACTGCAGCAGCTGCGGACATCACCGCTGGTACGCTACACAGCGACGGCTTATACCTGTGATTCAGCTTCGAGGAGGAATGTAATCGGTCTAAATGAAGAACCAAAGCAGGCCAGTTAAGGTGGCAGTGGGTCCACCTTAACTGTACTGCTCGTTAGGAGGCTCTGTATTAACTGAATGTGAATATTTATTGAGGGTACAGGGATTCTGAGAGCTCTGTTACATGATTTGTGTGATCTGTGTTAGTTGTGATGCTGTAATCTGATATTTATTGTTTTGAATGTGCACATGTTTCATTTCCTCAGCAGAGTCGTGTATGATTAGCGTTCAACTCTGTTAAAATGGTACAGACTTGTTTAATAGCCAGCCGTATGCTAACGCTCCGCCCGCTCATCCGGTGGAGGTCAGTAATTCAGCACTGGGCTCATACTGTCAGGAGAGATAAACGCTCAGCTGGAGCCCGGCGGTGACCACTCTCCCAGAATATCCCTGCATTCTGTAAACTAAGCTAAGCTAAGCTAACTAAGCTAGTGTGTGGAAGTAATGCTAATGTCCAGATTAATGAAGTTATTAGAGCAGTAATTACTGTGGGCTGATTCAATAAACACAGTAACCAAGGTGACACGCGTCTGAACATGCGCCTCTCGTCTCTTAATACACAGTAAACAGTTTTATTATGACCAGAACCTGTAAGGCAGTGGTCCCGACCCCCCGACCACAACTACAGCAGACAGGGTGATGAGCCGGAGCAGGGGGGGGCTGACTGTGGGTGGAAGCAGGACGGTGGGTCTCCAGCGCTGGCTGGTGTGCAGCTTTACAGAACTTGGAGCATTAGAAACACATTTACAGCACCGCGACTGTCCGAGTTAGAACGTCCGTTAGAACGTCGGTGCTGCTGAAACTCTACTGAGTGCAGCATTTTAGGCAGTGGGACGATGATGGCAGCTGGCCAATAGGCACTGGGACGATGGTGGGCGGCGCTAGATGGGCACTGGGATGATGGTGGGTAGCGGGCCAATGGGTGGGGGATTGTACTTTTCCACCCGCATCAGCCGCCGCAGAATATCGTCCCGGTCTCTGGGCCAACTGTACACATGTGTGTTCTGCAGCCATGATGGAACGTAGCTCTGAGGAAGGAGAACAGATCAGTAGATTCATACAAGTGTTTATACACGTTAAAAAATGTGGTTCTTTAAAGGTTCTTCAGTAAACACTATATTCAGTATGGAACCTTTTTGAAAATGGTTCCATACAGCACCAAAAAAGGTTCTACTATAACAATAGCAGAACTATTTGGTTCTCTATAGAACCACATATAACACACTCTCCAATAAAAGAACCTTTTGACCATGCAAATAGATCAGTGTTTATGGTTCTGTATGGAACCAGTGCCATTTCTAAAGAACTTTTGCTGCTGTAGCTCAAAAGCAGTTTATAAGATCTTTAAGTGTTTCATATTCAGGTGTAGAACAGTTTAGAACCTTTTCCTTAGTGTCAGAAACCTGTGAGGATGGTTTCACTAGATGTCCAGGTATAGGGAGAACCCTGTTTCTAAGTGTTCTTGTTCTCGTGATTTTCTGTGGTTTGAAAATGTTGAATGTTCTTTTGAAGTACAGCAGACGACCGTAACGCTTTATAACTCTGTTAGCACCTGGTGGAACATCTCCCAGCTAATCAGGTTACCTACGAACAGGTCAGTAACATGATTGGGTATAAAGCTCCTCCCGGAGAGGCGGAGTCTATCAGGAGTAAAGATGGGGTGGGGTAGAGCAGCAGTTCAAGAAGAACGTTCCTCAACGGAACACAGCAAAGAACCTGGAGATGATCATCATCTACACCACATACTATCATTAACAGATCCAGAGAACCCGGAGAACCTCTGTACTCAAGGAACCAGAACCAGCACTGGATGGTGGTGATCTTCAGACCCTCAGACAGCACCGCATTAAAACCAGACCCGGTTCTGTAGTGGAACCACTGCATGGGATCAGGAACACTTCCCAACACCATCGTCTGTGAACACAGTTCATCACTGCTGCACACACCCCAGTTAAACTCCACCATGCCGAGAAGAACCCAGATATAACCAGATCCAGAACCAGCGCCACCACCTTCTCCGGACCCCAGCTCATTTAAGGTGGACTGAGGAGAAGTGGAAAAATGTCCATTCGTGCCCATGGCCTGGATGACCTGCACGTCTGTGAAGCTCCATTATGCTGAATGGGATATACGGGATATATATGCTGCATCCAAACAGCGTCTTTTCCAGGGAAGGATGTTTCCTGGACCAGTCAGACTGTATGACTTACAGGGTAAAGGTTTGAAGAACTGAGGAACCGTAGGGTATTATGTCTATCAGTGATCTATTTGGGGAGTGTGTGTAGTGTTCTGTACGTACTAGATATATGTGAAATACCCACTGAGATAAGAAGCTGTGTTCTAGTTTCACTCAGCTGAAGAGCCTGTCGGGGGCGCGTGTGGATCTGCACAGCAGTGTATAATTTACAGAACTCAGTTAACTGGGTTACTGTGATCATTAAGGTGCCATGTGGGTTCTCTAGGGTTCTGAACAGTGTCTGACTGTGGTGTGTTTACCTTCTTGGCTCCAGGAAAGAGAACAGGAATGAACCTGAAGTTCTTGCAGCCGTTCTGAATGAATTCACTTTGAAGCTGCGTGGAAAACAAAGAACACGTTTATAAACAAGCACGCAGAACCCAACAGAACTCACTCATCACTGATCAGCTGCAAATCATCACTCCCAGACTGAACACTCCGACACACCTGCTTGTGGATGTAGACGGTGTTGGACGTCCTCTCGTCACACTCTGCGCTCGTACCGGCGCCCGTCACCGTCTCAAAGTACTTCAGACTGATGATGATGATGATCAGGTAATCCTTCTGCGGGAGGAGACGGACAGCGTGGAGAGGAGGAGGTTCATTCTCACAGTCTCACTGAAGCTCAGGATTTAGAATGGGAGGGATCCATTCTGAGAGATAACCTCTGGAGGTCCTAGTTGGGTCGCTGTGGTAGCCGAGTCGGGTTTCGGTCAGTTGTTTGGAATGTAAAACGGGCGCAGCTCCGACTGGGACTCTGCTGAATCACTGAACATGTAAGGCTCTGCTAGAACCTCCTGTGTTTGATCTAGAACCACAAAACCTTCATGTGCACAGCTGTTGGCTTTGTGCTAACTGACTCTAGTCCCGTATTTATGGACATTTTGATGATATCCAGCTAACCGGGACCGAACAAGCTGCCGTGGTCTCGGTGTTCAGTCCTCCCCGTGTACCAGATAACGTCCTAGAGTCCACATCCAGTACCTCACACAAACTTCTGGATTAGGCCACATCCACTTCCTATTTGCATATTAAAAGAAGGTGTGGGTCAGGAATTGGTAGCACAGTCAGACTGTCTGTACTGGTGTCGGGAATGTTTAGGCAGGTATACGTTATTATTAGTAGTAGTAGTATTATTATTGATATCAGTATTATTAGTGCTAATATCACTGTTATTAGTATTAGTATTATTATTGATATTAGTATTATGATGTGCGTTTCTGGAAGTGAAGTCGTCAGTGTTCCGTTCATAAGAGGGAGTTCCAGTGATGTCAGTGGAGGGACATGCGTTGCTGAGCTCGGCTGGCGGCTCAGCTTTACAGTGCTGTTTGAAGGCGTTCCCTCAGAACAGTACAGGGAAACGGGTATGACAACTCCGAGGAAGTTAGCACACAAACCGGAGAGTTTTCACAGGTTAGAAAGGGAATGAAAGAAACTCCTCTTTGCTGGGAAGACCGGGACGCAGCCATCTTTAAGAACAGTCCGAGCTCCTATCCCTGCAGTGGTCACCTGAACTCCAGCAGCAGAAACTCTGGATTAATGATGTCACTACCCGTCTTAGATACACCACACCGAATCTACCAGCCGGAATCCGAGCCGCTAACACCCATATTCCATATGCAAGGCTGATCCCACATTCCGGGGATCAAATGGGTTTTATGAGCTGGAATCTTTGAGGTTAAAAGAGTCCTGTAAATCCAGCCGGATGTCTGGAATTCCCTTATACTGTTTGTGCCGAAGGAGTTTGATGAAGAAGCATTTGTAAAAGTCTGTTGAGCTTTTCGGATCGGATCATTCTCCCCTGTGGGGTAAAAACCCTCTACGATGGCCTAAACTTATTAAACTTGAACCAGGAGGAAATCTGATTGGCTGAGCTCCGTCTGAAGCCGTGGTGTGCAGGAGTGTGGGTGTGTGAGTGTATGAGTCACAGCCCATCGTATGCCTCTGTGTGTGCGGGTTATAACTATTAGATCTGATTATTAGTCAGAACCACTCCAGAGATCCGACCCATGTGGCTGTGTACCCGGGTGTTTACCTCGTTCAGGTATCTCTCCATGCAGTCGATCTTACTGATGCTGTTCAGCTGCTGCTCAAACACGTCGATCTGGAGGAACACAGAGGGAGGAGAGGTCAGACCACCGAGCGAGTCCAGCAGCAGGTACTCGCCTCCACTAACACAGACTGGAGACTGAAGAGCTTCCTCTCACATGTGTGTCGAAACCGTTACTCCTCAGCAGAGCCACAAACTTAATGACCTCCCTCAGATGATCCTCACTGTCCGCCTCGTACGTCACAAACACCTTTCCTGTATGAGAGAGAGGGAGGGGGGGAAAGAGAGAGGGAGAGAGAGAGATGAAACCTGACTGTGATGTGTCCTGAACACAGCACAGAGCGAGACAGGAAGAGCTACACACACAGAGACGACACAGATCCTTCATGACCAGTCAGCTCATCTCCTGAACACCACTGGCTGGACTGGACCTGAAAAACATGAAGTGTCTCAGACGTTCCGGTGGCGCTGTAGGTCAGCTAGTAGAACGCAGGTCCGGCTCGTTCCTCAGCGTCTGCAGGAAGGTCTGCGCAGGTACATTACGGTTCCTCAGTGTGTTGTTAGTACTCACTCTGTTCCTGGGAGAGCTGCGAGTTGCCAGGACTGTGCTGCCTCGGTCCAGGAGAGACGCGTGCACTGAACACAGGAAAAGCTGATTAGTCAAACGAGAGAGCTTTCACAGAGAGCCGGTCTGACCGCAGGGAGGGTGAGAGAACCGTAACCAGAGCTTCTCTTCTGTTTCGGTTCCTCAGAGAAACACACTCAAACCCCACAGTCACTATTCAGGTACTACTATTAACCACTGAGAGGCGGGACTGGACTGGACTGGACTGGATTGGACTGGGGTCTAATTAAGGTATACGCCATTTACACGCGTAGCAGTACATTATTATATAACACATCGTTAATAAGACACTTCAGAAACTATTCAAATTCCAGTTTTACATTTAACCCAGTAGTTAAAAACCCTCCCATCTCCATTTAGGGAATGGGAGGGAATGTGGGGGAATGTGACAGATTGTGAGGGAATGTGGGGGAATGAGGGGGAATGTGACAGATTGTGAGGGAATGGGAGGGAATGTGACAGACTGTGAGGGAATGTGGGGGAATGTGACAGACTGTGAGGGAATGTGGGGGAATGTGACAGATTGTGAGGGAATGTGGGGGAATGTGACAGATTGTGAGGGAATGTGG
>CM067489.1:1204514-1247271 GCA_034552555.1 Semaprochilodus insignis
CACAAACACAGGAATACATCTAACTACAGCCGCCCGCACAAACACAGCAATACATCTAACTACAGCCGCCCGCACAAACACAGCAATACATCTAACATTAAAATAAGATAAGATGATCCTTTATTAATCCCACAATGGGGAAATTTACAATGTTACAGCAGCACAGAGGAAAGAACAGAAGTGTCTGGAAATATATACAGTATATTATATATCCAAACAATGCAATATTAAAAAACATATCCAAATAAATTCTGCTCATATTTCTGACACCATGTAAAATACACTTATATAAAACTGTGAAGTATTAAAAATACATTTCAGTACATTCTACATGAACACAATGGAATATAGTCTATCGATATTCTATCAAAATTCATATACAGATTTCATACACTAAAACTATATAGGATATATACTGTTTACATTATGGTATATATTGAAAATCATATTTTCAGCATATTTAAATATATTTATCTTTATTTATCTTTATTAAAACTGTAATTATATTCCAGAAGGTTTTATTTATGAGTTAGTACGTATTGACGTCGTATTCCGATCTGCTCCACTTTCCTAGAAACTGCAGTAATATGCCGTACAGGTCTAACATCAGCTCCGAGAGACGCAGTAATGTTAGCCACAGCAGCAGTCGCCTTCTCACGTTCCTCTATCAGCCGTTCTCCTCACTTCATCAGATAACCTACTGCAGAACATTGAGGTTCCGTTTACTGTGCAGAGCCTTACAGGGAAGTTCATTCAGGAGCAAACAGAACGTCTGTGGTTCCACGCAGCAGAGGAAGTTCCAGCACAGCAGAGATGAGGTGAAGATAGGAGCACCAGCGCCTTGCTCAGAGCCCACAGCAGACCAGCCTGCACGTTGACCAGCGAGCTCAGTGACGTGTCTCTGTCCTGCGTGGGCCTTCACAGACAGGAAGCAGCAGGGAGAGATCTGACCTCACACTGCGCTAGTCAGGGGTCAGGGCTGTGCTACATGAAAGAGGCCAGCGTGCGTGCTGAGTCAAAGAAGAAGTAGGCCTTCGAGCGCAGCACACCCCGGCGCAGGTCCCCGCGCTGCTCCGCTCGTATTTAGGCCAGACTGCAGGAAAACACAGCTCCTCAGCGTCAGCACCAGATTCTGCAGAGGCTGCAACTGACTGAAACCACAACTGAGCCGTCTCTGAGGCTCGTCTGCCTCCTCCATCCTCCCTGCTCTGCAGATCTCACGCAGCTCCAAACTCACTCTGCTCACGCCCTCCTCACACATACCATACGCTACAAACTACACTGAGCCTGATTATAACAGGCTCCCCCATAACCCACTGATAAGGACTTCCTGTTGTTCTCTGATCAGGAGATACGCAGCTCATCAGAATCAATCCACACCTCATCACTGCTTCCAACAAGAATCACTCACACAGACGATCAGTAACACTGATATCACAGCTGGTGATGATATTACATACCAACACCGTCCATCACTGCGTCCACTAACGCAGGGTAAGACTGACCTACAGTGGAGTCACGTAAGAAACACTGTCCAGAAACCCTGCTGACCCTTCTGGACTCCAGGTCCTCTGAAATAGACTGATGCTCAGTGGAAGTGTGTACTGTCGTCTGAGGGTGTTAGTACATCATAACCAACACCAACCAGTTACTAAAGGTTCTGCACGGTTCCACAACTTGACTTGCAGAAGAACAGAACAGAAATCTGGGTCAGGACCTTCAGACCCCAAACCACCATGAGGAACTATTTGAGGAGAGATGATGAGCTCAGCAGAGAACATCTCAGAACAGCTTAACTGGACCGAGCTGGAGCATCAAACTCAGAACCCCCCCCCCACACACACACACACAAAACAGACACCAGGCCTTAGAACCATACAGACCAAACAGGGTTTACTCTTCACTTCTTCCGGTTCTAGCATTCCACACGTTTTACAGGACCAGAATTTCTGAACAGGAAAGCGCACTTTATCATCACTCCATATGATGAAAACACAGTCATATATGCACGAGGCAGATTCTCCCCTTACCTGTAGCAGAACTTAGCGAAGAACCATCGAGAACCTCCGGGGGCGGGGGGTTGGGGGAGAGAGAGCGCTCAGGTGAACGTATTTCCCGCGTGGGCTGTTTTAGAGGTTTAGTGAGGCTGACGGGAGAAGAGAAGAGAGGAAGAGTAGAGGAGGAAGAGAAGAAGAGAGGAGGAGAGAGGAGGAGTTGAGCTCATGGGCTGTTGAGCTCGGTGTGACTCTGAGAGCCGCTGATCCAGCGAAGTCGTTTTTTCCCACCCTGATTACGACAGACCCCCTCTACTGCACCAGTCCAGCGCAGGAACCGAGGAACTGTTAGCCAATCGCAGCACAGAGGGTGGAGCTCGTAAATAATTAGTGGGCGGGACTACCCCTTACCTCCACAGCAGCTCTGTTCTACTGTCGGGGTCTCTATCTGAATATTAGCAGTCTTAACCCCACCCAATGTGCTCGTAACTCCGCCCACCTGTTTTAACCCCACCTACCCACCCTTCCGATCGACTTCTAATTTTTACTGGTCATTAAATAAGAGATTACAGCTCTAACTGTGGGGGTCCCGAGGGTCTGTTTATTTCACCCACAGCTACAGGCATATATACACACCCACTGGTCACTTCATCAGGCCTGCCTCCTTCTGTCTACACTCACTGTCCACTGTATCAGCTCCATTGACCATATAGGACACTCTGTAGTTGTACAGGTCCAGACTGTAGTCCATCTGTTTCTCTGTGTACTGTATTACCCTGTTCTTCAATGGTCAGGACCCCCACAGGACCGCCACAGAGCAGGTACTATGTGGGTGGTGGATCATTCTCAGCACTGCAGTGACACTGACGTGGTGGTGGTGTGTTAGTGTGTGTTCTGATTTAAATGAACCCCTGAAGCTGTAGTAGGATGATCTCCAGCAGGTCCTGTAATCATGCTCCCTCTAGTGGTGAGAAATGATCAGGACATATTGGAGCTGAGTAGATCTGAAGAGCTTCATCTCCGCCAGCATCAGCCCAGTAACACATCTCACGCTGCATGAGGTCTCCTAACTGGTTTATACACTCAGTACCGGGAGAGCTCGTAGGGAAGGCTGCATGTGAGGACCAGCAGGTTCTACCCGGTGGCCTAATGGATAAGGCATGAGCCTCCGGAACTGGGGCTTGTGGGTTGGAGTCCCAACTGGGTTGTGGTTAAGGTTCCTCTGGGTGTTCTTTCTGCTAACGTGAAGAGAGCAGCTCTGGAGATAGAAGACCTCATGTGGGGTGACAGCAGTTCAGCTCCATCACAGACATCACAGTTAGTGATCAGAAATGAATCCACCTAGATCAGTTTACCAGCAGCAGGTCGTTCACTAATACAGCCAGCTTTAACGTGATCAGGGATTCGTCAGCAGCCTGAAGTATAGAAGGTCCACTGTGCACGGAATCATGGGTAATGAGTCCGAGACAGTGTTGTGTGTTCTGTGAAAGTGCAGGCAGAAAAAACAGTCCTCACTTGGTGCTTCTCTTGGCCACGCCTCCTGAGCTCCTCAGACCAAGACCTTTTATCTCCCCACCTTCCTCACGTCTCTCCGTGGACTCCTATTCCCTCTATTTATTTCTTTAATCCTTCTACAGTCTGCTATTCTGTAGTAATAAAGCTTGACTGGTCAACTCGACTTAAATTCCAGCTGATTATAAACCGTGAAACAAGGCTTGATTTATAGTGATAGTCCATTCTGAGACGTCACTGGGGACGGAACCATAAAGATCCGGATCAGGTCAGAGTTCTCACCAAGGAGCTCTACAGAGACCACCAAGGAAGAACCCTAGAGAGGAACCAAGACTCAGAAGCGAACCCATCCTCAGGTCCACACCGGATAGCGATATCAATACGTTATTGAATCCAGAGGAAAGAGTGGCCTGTGATTGGACAGAGGTGATTAGATTAACCAATGATATGCGCTGAGCCTCTCAGAGTAACAGCCTGAGACACGCCATTACAGTCAATAACTCACTACAGTCAGTTCCACGTCCCAGTGTGGCAGTGAATCTAGCCCCCATTACGCCCTAACCATGATGAAGCATGCCCACCTTCAGGGAAGTGAGACAGTCAGCCATCATCAGTACAGCAGTAACGACACTATCAGTGAAGTTACAGGGCAGTTCTCAGACGACTGCAGTGATAATCAGTGTGTCTGGCTGTGACTGGTGGGTGAACGTGTTCTGTGTTCTTCAGCAGTGCTGGGTTCTTCAGTAGTGCGGGGCTCTTTGCAGTGCTGCTCTGAGGGAGGGTATTTGGGGCTAAGATGAGCAACTATAATGAATTAGTCTCTTATAATCATTTATCATGAGAAATAATCACTTACAGTGTAAATAGGGCTAATCATCACACTGTGTACACGGCAGTATAATCTGATCCCCCCTACAGCCCGTTTATACTGCGGTAAGTATAATCTGATCACCCCTACAGCCCGTTTATACTGCGGTGAGTATAATCTGATCACTCCTACAGCCCGTTTATACTGCGGTGAGTATAATCTGATCACTCCTACAGCCCGTTTATACTGCGGTGAGTATAATCTGATCCCCCCTACAGCCCGTTTATACTGCGGTGAGTATAATCTGATCACTCCTATAGGCCGTTTATACTGCGGTGAGTATAGTCCGATCACTCCTATAGGCTGTTTATACTGCGGTGAGTATAATCTGATCACTCCTATAGGCTGTTTATACTGCGGTGAGTATAATCTGATCACTCCTGCAGCCCGTTTATACTGCGGTGAGTATAATCTGATCACTCCTATAGGCTGTTTATACTGCGGTGAGTATAATCTGATCACTCCTATAGGCCGTTTATACTGCGGTGAGTATAGTCCGATCACTCCTATAGGCTGTTTATACTGTGGTGAGTATAATCTGATCACTCCTATAGGCTGTTTATACTGCGGTGAGTATAATCTTATCACTCCTATAGGCCGTTTATACTGCGGTGAGTATAGTCCGATCACTCCTATAGGCTGTTTATACAGCGGTGAGTATAATCTGATCACTCCTATAGGCTGTTTATACTGCAGTGAGTATAATCTGATCACTCCTACAGCCCGTTTATACTGCAGTGAGTATAATCTGATCACTCCTATTGGCCGTTTATACTGCGGTGAGTATAATCTGATCACCCCTACAGCCCGTTTATACTGCGGTGAGTATAATCTGATCACTCCTACAGCCCGTTTATACTGCGGTGAGTATAATCTGATCACTCCTATAGGCTGTTTATACTGCGGTGAGTATAGTCCGATCACTCCTATAGGCTGTTTATACTGCGGTGAGTATAGTCTGATCACTCCTACTCCTGATGTGCGGAGTAAACACATCCCATCACTTTACCATGTCCAGTTTTAAACAGTAACTGTATTGGTCCACTACAGAAAGCCTGCCAGTAGAGGGCGCTGCGTCACTATTCTATGGCGCTACTACATGCGCATGCGCGTTTCCGCCTTTTTAGGAGTTTCACACAGACTTCCTCAGCAGAACCTGCACCGCAGCGCAGAGCAGAGGAACCGCACGGAGGCTCTTCTTGGGGATGTAGTTTGTTCTGGAAGTGCTGGACGGAGCGGATTCCTCTGCGGTCCCAGTAAGTTGGTCTCCAGCTAAACAGTGAAAGTAGTTTGTAGCTGAGCGGCTAACCGGCTAATGCTAGCAGCAGATTCCCAGTGCAGGAGTTGAGTGGGACAGGAGGGAGATCTGCGGATCATGTGCAGCTGTGCATTCAGGCTGAGGACGACCTCTGAGTATATGGACACTTACTCACCAAGACGCTGAAGTCCTGTTCGAATTTTTCCGTTCCACCTTAAATACTGCAGCAGTTACATTCTGGCGCCCCAGGCTTTATAATAATAGCTGCTGTGCTGTTTAAGGTGGAAGGGGAAAATTCCAGTAGAGCTGACATCAGTCCAAGTACTGGGACTGACCATACAGGACACTCTGTAGTTGTACAGGTCCAGACTGTAGTCCATCTGTTTCTCTGTGTACTGTATTACCCTGTTCTTCAATGGTCAGGACCCCCACAGGACCACCACAGAGCAGGTAGTATGTGGGTGGTGGATCATTCTCAGCACTGCAGTGACACTGACGTGGTGGTGGTGTGTTAGTGTGTGTGGTGCTGGTGTGAGTGGATCAGACACAGCAGTGCTGCTGGACACCTCAGTGTCACTGCTGGACTGAGAATCGTCCACCACCCACATAGTACCTGCTCTGTGGTGGTCCTGTGGGGGTCCTGACCATTGAAGAACAGGGTAATACAGTACACAGAGAAACAGATGGACTACAGTCTGGACCTGTACAACTACGGAGTGTCCTATATGGTCAGGGGAGTGTATAAATGAGGAGGTCCGTTTAATCTTATGGATGATAAGTGTTTATTACAGAGTAACTACTGTTCTATACAGCGCGTTAGACTGACTTCATTTGCAGGGGGGTCTTTTGTTAAATAAGGCTGTGAAGACGTTATTGTCTGTTATGGAGTAAATCTCAGCTTGTCTTTCCTGCAGGACTACTGAAGAATGAGGGACTCTGTCTTGGATTCACTTCCCTTCACAGCTGATGTGCTGAAGTCTTTCCGTTCCCGGTGTTTGAGCTGTTCACTGTGACGGCTCTCGGCAGAGACATGCTGCATGCTTGCTGGCTCCACGTACCGTGGCTAGGGAATAAAGGGACGTGGTTTTGGGAATAAAGTTCTGTTTTTCCTTCGCTTTATTGCGTCCAGCTGTGTTTGTATGCATTGCTCCGCGTCCTGGTCTCCATCTGGTCCAGTCCCAAAGAAATATGGAGGCCAACGTGGAGTACGTCGTAGGGCAAGTGATGCAGAAAGACCTGGGACGGCGACTACAGGTTGGACAGGAGATCATTGACTACATCCTGGACAGGCAGAAGTCACATGACCTGGAGCATGATCAGACCATGTTGGATAGGATGGTGGATGGACTGGCTGCTTCATGGGTGAACTCCAGCAACTTCAAGGTGAGTGGAATGAATGGTTCTCTTGTGGTGCAGTGACGGATGGTGTTATGTCGTTTGTAGGACAGTAGGGTGTAGGCGCCGGGTGTGTGTTATGTAGACTAGCGTTGGTGCTGCAGGTCGTTTAGACATCTCACTCCAGCAGAACCTGCAGCAGGTCATTAGGATGGTAATGGCTGTTGATTCTGATGAAGCTAAAAGCAGCTGCTCTGATTCCTAGAAAGGAGCTTCTCCTTATTAGAGGGTCCAGCAGGACTTGCTTTAGGCCCGGCCGTCAGCTGAGAGCTGAGAACCCTTAACGAGCTGATCTTGTGTGTGATTAGGGCATGTGTGATTAGGGCATGTGTGATTAGGGCATGTGTGATTAAGGCATGTGTGATTAGGGCGTCTGTAATCAGGGCATGCGTGATTAAGGCATGTGTGATTAGGGCGTCTGTAATCAGGTTGTGTGGTTTCAGAGCAGGTGTGATCAGGGCGTGTGTAATCAGGGCTGGTGTGATCAGGGCGTATGTGTGATCAGGGCGTGTGAGATCAGGGCTGGTGTGATCAGGGCGTGTGTGATTAGGCCATGTGTGGTCAGGGTGTGTGCGATTAGGGCATGTGTGATTTGGGTGTGTGTAATCGGGGCTGGTGTGACCAGGGCGTGTGATCAGAGCATGTGATCAGGTTGTGTGTGATCGGGTTGTGTGTGATCGGGTTGTGTGTGTGATCAGGGCGTGTGTAATCAGGGCTGGGTGATATGGTGATGTTTTATTGTTATTGTGATAAGTAATGTCATAGTTCTGGATCGTCAGGACCTAAAGTGCCCAGAACTACAGCTTCCATTATATCCAGTGTAATTAGTCCTGTTTAGTGCAGTATAGCGTGTAAAGCGGTGGATGTGAATCGCTGTAGTTACAGTAAAGCGGTGGATGTGAATCGGTGTAGTTACAGTAAAGTGGTGGATGTGAATCGGTGTAGTTACAGTAAAGTGGGGGATGTGAATCGCTGTAGTTACAGTAAAGCGGTGGATGTGAATCGCTGTAGTTACAGTAAAGCGGTGGATGTGAATCACTGTAGTTACAGTAAAGCGGTGGAAGTGAACCGCTATAGTTACAGTAAAGAGGTGGAAGTGAACCGCTGTAGTTACAGTAAAGCGGTGGAAGTGAATCGCTGTAGTTACAGTAAAGGGGTGGATGTGAATCGGTGTAGTTACAGTAAAGAGGTGGATGTGAATCGCTGTAGTTACGGTAAAGCGGTGGATGTGAATCGCTGTAGTTACGGTAAAGCGGTGGAAGTGAATCGCTGTAGTTACGGTAAAGCGGTGGATGTGAATCGCTGTAGTTACAGTAACGCGGTGGATGTGAATCGCTGTAGTTACAGTAACGCGGTGGATGTGAATCGCTGTACTTACAGTAAACCTGTGGATGTGAATCGGTGTAGTTACAGTAAAGGGGTGGATGTGAATCTGTGTAGTTACAGTAAAGGGGTGGATGTGAATCGGTGTAGTTACAGTAAAGCTGTGGATGTGAATCGGTGTAGTTACAGTAAAGGGGTGGCTGTGAATCGCTGTAGTTACAGTAAAGGGGTGGATGTGAATCGGTGTAGTTACAGTAAAGGGGTGGATGTGAATCGGTGTAGTTACAGTAAAGGGGTGGATGTGAATGTGAAACTGCTGCAGGATCGAGGAGCGGTCACAGACCTGGCACTGAGATCTTGTTGGGACTGTTAAATGCTCCATGTGTGGAGCACAAGCAGAAAGAGTCCTAATCTAGATCCGGAGTTCTAGTCTGGAGTCTGAGTCTGTATGCTGAATCGGATGTTAGGCTGTAAACTCCGTGACCTCCGTCCCGTGGCGGAGACTGTAGTCAGTGTTGCAGAGTACAGTGGAAAGTATTTTAGGAGTGAGAAATACTGCCTGGGAAATGCATTGCTGCTGAGGTGCATGTTAATCCCATGGGCTCTTTTCAGGTGCTGAATGTGTTCGGAGGAACGTGTTCAGGACAGAACTGAGGTTGATGGTCCCGTTTAAGAGTCCTGGGGTACTCCCACTCCCGGCAGTGAAGTGTTCAGTGGCTGAAGATCACTCTGCATTCCGGTAGGGAGCGTTCTCCTGGATTCATCCACCAAACTCTGATTCCTCCATCAGACTGCCAGATAGTGAAGCGTGATCCATCACTCCAGAGAACCTGGTTCCACTGCTCCAGAGTCCAGCGGTGGAGCTTTACACCCCTCCAGCTGACGCTCGGCATGTAGTGATCTTAGGCTTGTGTGCAGCTGCTCAACTGTTGAGACCCAGTTCATGAAGTGTGCGGTTCCTGTGCTGATGTTGCTTCCAGAGGCTGTTTGGAGCTCAGCAGCTGAGGAATGTTCTAGAGGACAGTAATAGCACTTACAGTGTCCGGGGCAGCTCCAGCAGCTCCAGCAACTCCAGCAGGGCAGACGTTTCACGTACTGGCTTGTGGTTAGGAGGGTTCATCCTCTGATAGCGCCAAGTCTCTGAGCTCTTCAGTCCGAGCCATTGTACTGCCAGTGTTGGTCTGTGGAGACTGCAGGACTGTCTGTTTGATTTTATGCACCTCTTAGTGAAGGGGGTGGGGCTAAAACACCTGAAGTCAATAATTAGAGTGTCCACATATTTTTGGCCATATAGTGTCTCTCCAAAAGCACAAACGGTTCCTGCAGTCCAGACTGTCCAGACTGTATACCTGCCTCCAGCAGTGATGGAGCCGTCGACGGTTAGCTCATGTTGTATTAGCATCGTTAAGTGATCGCAGCGCTGCTGGCGTGCACTCAGTATTCCAGAGGGACACTGTGGAGAGCAATCGTGTCACCTTGAAGGAGCGGTCAGCGCGTACACCACTGTATCTGCAGCTCTGACCAAGCCTGCTAGTGATGCTCAGATATCAGCGGATCTGGACGCCTCTGGACGACAAACGAGCTGCGCGGTGAGGCATGATCCAACCTGAAGGAAAGAGGAACCGTGCTAATCATCAGCTACTTGTTTACACTTATCAGTCTTAAAGTCACCATAGAACTCATTTATTCAGCTCTCTGACGTTCTAGATAGAAAACGCTCCACAGTTCTCTTATTCCTTCTGACAGACTATCAGCTGTTCTCCTAGAACTCTAAACTCTGATCCTGTTTTGTGCTTGTCTTGCTCTGCGGTGTGGACCTGAGGAGGATGGGTTCCCCGTCTGAGTCTCGGTTCCTCTTGAGGGTTCTTCCTCTTGCTCTGAGGGAGGTTCTCCTTGGCTTGCTCACTGGGGGTCTGGACCCGGATGCTCTGTAGAGCTTTGTGTTGTAAAAGACGCATATTAATACGTTTGACTTGTGTTCTTCATTAGGGGTGAAAAATCTCCAGATGTGGTTCTACACCCCCTTGCCTCCGCTATGATCTGGTTCTAGAATGAAACGTTTCCCCTTTGTTGTTGAGCTCATGAATAATTAGATGAGCTCTGCTCTGATTGGCTGGTTTACAGTGAGACCCCACCCCCGATGATCACACAGAAGCACCATGTGGAGATAGACTAAATAAAATGAGCCTCTGTGTAAATAAGCTCCGCCCTCATACTATTTAGTTAGCTATGCTAGTTACTTGGCGCTAATGCTAGTAAGCTAACGTTCCCTGTACTAGCTACTGGCTTTCCATTTGGACATCAACACACAGTAGATTAAAGTTGATCCTCACTATGGAACTCTCAGATTAAGATGATCTGCTCCAACCGGCACACACGGATACAATCACACAGCATGGCTGCTACTTACAGGCTGCTGTTGGGGTGTGATGCTAGTAAAGGTGGAGCTGCTCCTCCCTCCAGTCTCTTCAGGGTCAAACGCTGAGCGGAGCTGCTCCATGTCGTCCAAGAGTTTGAGAAACTGTCCGGAGTGAAATGTGCAGACTGCAGGATTAAAGTTGTTCCGGGATCCTGTTAAAGATGTGGGAGCTGAAGTTCCTGTTCTCCAGCTAGTTTTGGGAATTCTCCATTCCACCTTAAATGGTGCCACAGTTACATACTAAACTGCAGTATTTAAGGTGGAGCGGAACATTGGATTAGGAAGCTGGTGAATAGGAAGAACTTCAGCCTGGATTAAAGATGAACATCAACCATGTACCGCTGACAGTTGGGATCCTTGGGAAGGGCGTGTAAAGTGCCGACATCTCCTTCCCAGCCTGGAACGCTGGATTTCTTCACATAGTCCACCATGTTGGTTCTGTAGCTCCATTGTGGTTGTATGTGAATGTTGGGGGTGTAAATATTAATGAGTCTGTTCCGTAACAGTTTAGGATTTGGGAATCGGCCCGTTTCTCTGTCCTCTTTTGGAAATGCAGGATTTGGATTTGAAGGAGGAACAACAGTGTTTGATGTTCTCTGTATGTGGGTTCTGTGCATTGAACTGTTGTTGTTTTGTTGTTGTTGTTGTTCCTGAAATTCAGTTCATGATGAGCCTGTTCAGAAACACGGCCTAGACTCCAGCAAAATCTGTTTGCTTCTGAGTTTGAGTGTGTGTGTGTGTGTGTGTGTGTGTGTGTGTGTGTGTGTGGTTTGCAGGGTACAGCTGGTGGGAGGAACTGGTGTCTGTGAACTGCTGGATGTTGAATCCGAGACCAGGGAGTTTATAGTGTAAATATTCCAGACTCTGGAACGTTAATGTGTTGTGCTGAATTGCAGCTGTTTAACGGTGTAAAGCCGTGTGTCAGCCGTGTCTCAGCTCGTCCAGGCTGGATCACACCGCACGGGGAAGGTATCGGTCGCCTCCCTTTTGAGGCCTCATTTCCCAGACCCTGTCTCAAAACGCCTGAGCTAAACCGGCCAATCAGAGCTCTTCTTCCACAGCTGGCCTGGAAACCCAACCAGAGTAATCACCCCACACGCTGTAATGAGGACAGGAGTCCCGCTGCAGCGCTGCCCCAGCTCCTTCGTCACCCATCACACACCCTCCACTTCACATATACTGGCTCCGGAGGGGCAGCGTGGCGCTTTAGCCACACGCTAACTGCTAACATGTGAATCTGGGTGAAGAGCATGAGCAGTTAAAGCTACAGTCTGGCTGAAAACACATTTGCACCACTTCCCCTTCGACACCAACACTGTCTGAAGCTACGAGGCTAACGGAGCTACAACAGTACTGCACTTCATGCTGGTTTAGCTGGTCACTCCAGTATGGTCACTGACCAGCATAGCAGCAGCTACAACACATGCGGGTCTCTACAGGACGGACAAGATATCGACAGAGGGACCACCGCAGTCACCACGGCAGCAGTTTTCCAAACTCGTCACACCTGACCGGTCATTAGCACTGAAGCCTGTGCAGTGCGGTCAGTCCGTGTGATACGTGTGTACAGAATGGAACGTGCGGCAGATCGGCCGTGCTGATTATCCGTACTGGCTTTTTTAGGATGAATATTCCAGTTATTTCTTCAACTCTCTCATTCTCCTTACGCTGAGACCGGATACAGCGAGTCCAGCACACACCGCAGCCCTTCTTCACAATTCCGTTAGCATCACTAACTGGTTCACCTGAACAGCTCATAGCTGCTGAGGCTGAACAGACATCACATCTGACCCCATCAGTGACGAGGCTGTAGGGGCATATGTGGCTAGTTAACCTGTTAGCAGGTCAGACTACTTAAAGGGACAGTTTGTTTATACAGCGTTAGAAATGGAGCACTGTGAGTTTCAGGAGCAGCTGTGTCCGGTTGGTACACCGATCAGTGGATATGGCGTGTGAACTCTTCTGCACAGATGCCTGTGTACAGGTGAAGAGGCGAATGAGGTGACACACGGCTGTAGTCTGTGTTAGAGCTGTCTGAGAGCAGAGCTGGGTGTGAGCGTCATGACCAGTCGGTACTGGTTAGTATGGTGGGGGCAAGAAGACCCGCTAGAACGTGGATGATTCTTTGCGCAGCACCTGGAACACTGAACCAGGGAGGTCTTTAGACACAGCCTAATCGTCTAGGTGGACGGTGAGTGGACAGTGCCCGTCGGACTAAATCTGTCCAGTAACAGTGCAGTAAAACATACCAGCAGCTGTTAATACACTAGTATGACATCAGTGAGATGATCCAGTAGTGGGTTCTCCAGATGAGGTTCTTTACTAAAGATGTGGCCCTTTAAGGTTCTGCTCACTGCACTGTGTTCATGTAGATTCGCTCTTCAGCTCAGTGTAGTACTGAACTCCACCACTAGATGGAGCTAGCTCTGCTGGTCTGATTGTGATCTGTTTTTAGAACATTAGTGGAGGTTCCAAAAATTGCACCATATTCTGAACACAAGTGTTCAGGTGATGCTAAGTGTGTTGGTAAGGTGTCAGCAGGGATGCTCTCACTATCCGTTCATTGACCATCCCAATCCACCCCAAGACAAGGAAGGTTAGTAAGGAATGCTGTGGATGGGATCTTATGAAATCCTCCAGGAGAATCCAGGAGGGTGAATAATCCCAGTTCATGGTGGTACAAATTCCTGATTCCAGGTGTGACTTTAAAAATTCCACAAATGATGAATAAAATAAAAGAGTAGAAATACAGTCTGAGCATTACCCATGATGCTTTGCTGCACCTCATTTGCATGTCCTTGTTGAAATGTGGAGCAGCCTTTATCGGCCTGATTATTCAGGGATATGTAGCCCGTTTCCCAGGCAGGCTGAATGTGGTGGGAGGGTCCGTGGTGGAAGGGTCCGTGATGGGAGGGTCCATGGTGGGAAGGTCTGTGGTGGAACGGTCTGTGGTGGGAGGGTCCATGGTGGGAAGGTCTGTGGTGGAAGGGTCTGTGGTGGGAGGGTCCATGGTGGGAAGGTCTGTGGTGGGACTGTTAGCAGGATGTTTGAGCTTCATGGTGTGTAGAACGTGTGTGGATGTGTCTCAGTGTACATGTGCGAGATGTTCAGATGCAGCTCTTCCAGCAGTGTGAGAGAAGAGCCACCCACTTCAGGCTAACCAGGCTAATGCTAAATTCAGACACAGCAGGAAAAGCTAACTCACCTGAACTGCTGACCTGTGATCAAGACTGCTTGTTTGGAGGCGTCTGTGTGGCCTGTTGTCCAGCACCACTGACCACATGTCTCATCCTGGCCAGTTCACATGCAGAGCCGGAGGCTTGAGTGGTCACTCACGGAGTTCGGAGATAAAGATTTATTTTTTCCACTTTTAATAAACCTGTTTGGTCAGACCACCATGATGGCAGCGTGGAGACTGTGGTGGTCCCTACTGCTGAGCTGGTTCTGCTGACCGCACTGTGTTCATGTATAGCTCTGTGTCTGAATAAGGTGTAGTACTGAACTCCACCACTAGATGGAGCTAGCATTGCTGGTCTGATTGTGGTCTGTTTTTAGAACATTAGTGGAGGTTCCAAAAATTGCACCATATTCTGAACACAAGTGTTCAGGTGATGCTAAGTGTGTTGGTAAGGTGTCAGCAGGGATGCTCTCACTATCCGTTCATTGACCATCCCAATCCACCCCAAGACAAGGAAAGTTAGAAAGGAATGCTGTGGATGGGATCTTATGAAATCCTCCAGGAGAATCCAGGAGGGTGAATAATCCCAGTTCATGGTGGTCCCTCGGTGTTTACACAGTGCATGTTAAATAGTACAAATTCGTGATTCCAGGTGTGACTTTCAAAATTCCACAAATAATGAATGAAATAAAAGAGTAGAAATACAGAGTCTGAGCATTACCCATGATGCTTTGCTGCACCTCATTTGCATGTCCTTGTTGAAATGTGGAGCAGCCTTTCTTGGCCTGTTTATTCAGTGAAATCTGGTAGATCAGTTTTACTAATGACACATTTTTGTGGTCACATCCAAATTTATTTATTAATGAATTAATTTTATTTATTTATTTATTTATTTATTTATTTAAAGTGATTTAGTGTGTTATCGGAAACACCTACACTTATTAGATTATACACTTAAATTGCTTTATTTATTGATTTGTATATTTGTTTGTATGTTTGTTTATGTATTTGTTGATTGATTGATTGATTGATTGCCTCTCCGTGTCTCCCTGTTTCAGGTGGCCCTGTTGGGGATGGACATTGTGTCAGCTTTAGTATCGAGGCTGCAGACTCGCTTTAAGACCCAGATTGGAACAGGTAAGTGACTCTGGACGTTCTAGATGTTAAAGGTATGTCTCCTGTGTGACGGGCGCGATGACGGGTGCCTGCTGGGAGATGGGGAGCCGTTCTCAGCTGCTCCTCGGCTGGCGGCTGATGAGCAGCAGTTGTCGGTGGGGGTAATGTGCTGTGTCCTGTCTGTGACCTCCAGTGCTGCCCAGTTTAACTGACCGTTTAGGAGATGCCAAAGACCAAGTACGAGACCAAGCCCAGACCCTGCTGCTGAAGATAATGGACCAAGCCGCCACTCCACAGGTCAGTGAGTCTCAGAGACAGCAGAGCAGCAGCTCAGATCAGTTTACTCCTCAGCCCTGAGCTGTGCAGCGGGGGTCCGGCAGGGTCCTTTAAAACCTTCATTCTACCTTTACAGTACGTATGGGACCAAATGCTTGGAGGGTTCAAACACAAGAACAGCAGGACCAGAGAAGCTGTTTGTCTCTGCCTTATTTCCACCTTAAACATGTACGTACTGACGCACCTCCACCTATTATGTCCTCCACCTCCACCTCTTATATCCTCCACCTCTTATAATACACCGACATTAAACTTCATGCTCTGTTACATGTACCACACCTATCCTATATATTGTGTTATAGATTATGTCCAGTGTTATAGATTATGTCCAGTGTTATAGATTATGTCCCGTGTTATAGATTATGTCCTGTGATATAGATTATGTCCTGTGTTATAGATTATGTCCCGTTTTATAGATTATGTCCTGTGTTATAGATTATGTCCAGTGTTATAGATTATGTCCCGTGTTATAGATTATGTCCTGTGATATAGATTATGTCCTGTGATATAGATTATGTCCTGTGTTATAGATTATGTCCCGTGTTATAGATTATGTCCCGTGTTATAGATTATGTCCTGTGATATCTACTTGTCAGATCTTCTTCATATGGTCTTAATGAAAGTGCTTATTCTGGATTTGGCTCATTCTGGTTTTTGCTCTGTGCTCGTTCCTGCAGTTACGGAGCTCATGGTTTAACTCTAAGCAAGATCGTACCTCACATATGTAATCTACTAGGAGACCCCACCAGTCAGGTGAGCGGACCCCTCTGAGCACATGCTGTTCAGGTTTGAGGAAGGAAGTTTCTCAGAATTCAGGTGTTGGGAGCCACCTGGTGGTCGATAAAGTTACTGCATGAGAGAGTATCTGTATGGGAGGAGGATTCTCTCTGATTGGTGAGTTCTCAGCTAAAACACGCCCACTAAATCTGTCTGTTACCTGAAGAGGTGTGTTTCAGCAGGCAACTCTCCATAGCTGTGCAGACTGAACTCGCACTGTATGTGCCGTATAATCTCAGAAGCACTTTAAATCTGAAAGATGTTTTTAATGAATCTCATCCTGTAAACTTCCAGCTCCGTCAGCTGCTGTGCTCGGAGATATTCCTGTTATTGAGGAAGGATCCCAGAAAGATTCCGGAAGGATTCCAAGCACCATAAAAATCACTCAATCAGAAGATTCACCGACCTCAGACACTAATGAGGGAACGTACTGACGGTGGATTTAACAGATCGCCTCTCTGAGCTGGCAGCTACAGTCAGACGTCACATGATCAATAACAGTCTGGACAGTTTAGGAAACAATCAAAAACTCAGAATCAGTATTTACAATCGATCAGTTTATTGGTTATTAGTGATTACGTACAGGTGACCCTGATCTAAAATCTGCAGTGTTATATTTATCAGTTCTACTGTAGTCAGTTAATCCTGTGGTTACCGGGGGTCCTGAACAAGCCCACTGACCCGGAAACACGTCGTCCGCTCACAGTGTTCAGTATACGACAGTATATGACATACTCATGTCCAGTGTATGGAGTATATAGCTCGAGTGCAGAAAGTCTCTGAGCTGACAGACGCCTTTCAGAACTCCACACATATGAATCCTCACCGCACCTCTGAGCTACCTTGTCAAACAGCTGTGTTTAGCTTATCTTAGCATTTTAGCATTCTAGCATATCAGTTTTTCTGTTTAGCTCAACAGTCTGAACACCGGCGTGTTCATACGCCCATTCCACAAACACTGAGAAGACAATCAACTCACGAGCAGAAACAGGAAGAAGGAAACAGCAGGAGAAGCTGCCCGTCCGACCGCATGGAGAGATTCCTGAATACTGCAGGCTTAGCTGCTTGACCTCTAACCTCAGAGTCACGTGATCTGAATCCACCACTGAGAAAGCACGTGCAGTTATCTATATTACAACAAACCCCCACATGGTGGCGCACGGTGATGTGAATTAAAGGCCACTGTTTCTGTGCCTTGACGGTGTGAAATATTATTATTAAGTAATTATAGCAATAATAATAGTAATAGCAACAATAGTAATAAAAATAGTAATAACAATAATAATGGTAATTATGTACTAATAATGTACAGGCTTGGAAAATTCACAAGGCCTCCAGCTTCCAGTTGGGATTTTCCCATTCCACCTTAAATGGTGCTGACAATGGTACAAGAATTCCTACATTACTGTGGAGTCCAGCTGCTTTCAGTTTTCTCCGTTACTCCTAGTAAACACAGCCTTGTTGTGGAATGATTCACTCAGTCCGACTGAAGAGGTGGATTCCGGAGGGATGGTGACGTCAGTTTGTACCATCTATACCGTTTACCTGATTGAGGAACTGGAGTTACACAAACCTTTGACTAAGCTAACCTGAGATGTCGGCACTAGGTGACCTCTGGTGCCCCTGGTGAACTGGAGTTGAGGTGACTCAGGGAAAGCTGTGCAGTCAGTTTACTAGTGTGTTAGTGAAGTTGTCCAGTGTACAGCTGTGAAGGTTCTGCTGAAGGCTCACTGCTGTGTTTGTCCACTGTAGGTTCGAGACGGAGCCATGACCTGCCTCGTGGAGATTTACAGACATGTCGGGGAGAGGGTGCGAATGGATCTGGGGAAAAAAGGATTGCCGCAGTCACGGTACGGCACCCATTCAGCCCTTCCTCCAGAGAGCTGGTGTTTAGATGTTTTCTTCTGATCCGTGTTGTAACTTGAACTTCCTCTTTTAGTGTTTCTGACAGCGAGCAGACCAGCGTGATCCGGCCTCGGAGTCACGGTGACGGCTGAAGTTCTCTTTTGTGTTTTTCAGGTTAAACGTCATTTTTAGCAAGTTTGACGAAGTCCAACGATCAGGGAACATGATCCTGTCCGCAGGTGAGTGAGGACGTGTTTGTGGGTGTGTCAGAGCTTAAAGAGCTGCTGCAGTGTATCCACATTAGGCTCTGCTAACCTGCTGCTTCTGGGTCGAGCTTGTTTTGAGCTGAGGGATAGGATCTTCAACTGATACAGGTACTGACAGAGGTACTGATACAGGTACTGATACAGGTACTGATACAGGTTCTGATAGAGATTCTGATACAGGTACTGATACAGGTTCTGATAGAGATTCTGATACAGGTACTGAGTGTGTCTTTAACTGGACTCCCTGGTCTCCGGATAATCAGTTATCCAGTTGGAAGGTGAAAGTTATCGGTGTACTCCACATATGCTTCTCGGACGGATGTTTGGTTGACGTTCTGTTTGTTGCTTTTTGGCTGCATAAAAAAAAACACTTTCAGCAGATCTACAGTCGGACCTGGTGAGGGTTCCTGGTGAGGGTTCCTGGTGAGGGTTCCTGGTGAGGGTTCCTGGTGAGGGTTCCAACATACAGTTCTGTACAAGTTATTCTGGACAAGGGGTGTCGGTGGTGTTGAGAAGTCAGGGGTGTCGGGGTGTCAAAGGGGTCAGGGGAGGTGTGTTGAGCTGTGTTTGGTTAATACAGCTTTCGTCGCTCTGAGTTTGGTTCTCTGTTGCTGCTCTGTCACTTTCTCTTAGGAAGCCTGCTCCATGCTCCCTGCTCCCTTGCTTACTGCTCCCTGCTCCCTGCTCCTCTGGGTTTATGCTTCCAGTAGAGCTGCAGGAGGAAGATGAGACGTTAAACCCTCCGTAAGCGGTTCTTTAAGGAAGTGCAGAACAGGAGCTTGTGTGTGTGTGGTGCGGTTTTTTGAGGAAGTTAGCGGTTAGCTTTGTTTTTGACTAGATGTCTTAGTTTGTTAGGGACGTAGGGCCTGTCGTGGTGAGGGTGATGGTGCGGACGGATTGGCCTGGATTTTTGGTTTTATGCACCAGAAACACAAATAAATCATTTCAGCTTCTCTTTAACCCGTTAAGGCTGGGATATGTAAATGACCTCCATTTTGACTGGCTGGCTCATTCAGAAAGAAGTCCCCTTATATCTTCAGCATGTGTGGGCGGGGCTAAACTGCTGAAAAAGTGGACTTGATGTGAATGTGTTGTTTTTGTTTTTATGAAACTGGAAAAAAGAAGATTGTTAATAAACTGCACAGTGATTTACAGAGTGCTGGGCTGTTGGTATAGTATTCCAGGTGGTTGCTAAGTGGTGTAAATGTTTTGGCCACGTGGTGACGGACCAGGTGGATACGGGTTTCAGGTCTGAACCTGCAGCGCTGTAGGAGGAGCAGTGCTGCGAAGAAGATGATGAATCCTAACGAGCTGAGTTTCGGTATCTGGACTGTACTGGAGAGGGAGTGAAACGTAGGAGGGAAATGAGGATCATGCGCTGCTGAGTGTAGCTTTTCACACCACGTCGTACGTCTCACACACAGACTCAGAAAGAGGGTCTGGCTCAGTGTTCAGATCTCACACTGAGCATCACACTGATGAAGATCTGATGATCTACAGTAGATAGTTCACTCACATCCTCAGAAGACACGACCTTCACCAGGTCTACACCGAGTTCTCCTCCTATTCTCTTTCAGTCAGCAGATTCATCCACTCGGGGAGGAGTGTCAAAACACACCTCACACTGTTACTGCAGTTCCACATTTCCACCAGAGAGGGCTCCAGATCCCCAAAGACTACACCGTACAGCTTTAAGGAGTTTTCCAGGATGAGCTTCCATAACAGAAACAGTTCCAGGGATAACGAAGGGAACTGTTTACGGAGAAATGAATTACAGCTGATTATCATACGTAAAACTTCTCAAACATTAAAACACGGGATAAACGCAGCACACGGGCGACCAGAGGCCGAACAGGAGCCCACAGCTCACACCAGAGAACTGACCAGCTCACAGACTTCACCAGAATACCAATCAACCAGCACAGTGGACACACTCCTCCGCCCTGCAGGTCAAATAGAGTGATTTCATGCAAACGAGAGAGAGAGAGAGAGGGTGAGTAAGGAGAGAGAGAAAGGAGAGAGAGAGAGGGTGAGTAATGGGAGAGAGGAAAGTAGAGAGAGAGAGAGGGTGAGTAAGGAGAGAGAGGAAAAGAGGGAGAGGGTAAGTAAGGAGAGAGAGAGAGAGAGGGTGAGTAAGGAGAGAGAGGAAGAGAGGGAGAGGGTAAGTAAGGAGAGAGAGAGAGGGTGAGTAAGGAGAGAGAGGAAAGGAGAGAGAGAGGGTGAGTAAGGAGAGAGAGGGAGAGAGAGGGAGGAGGAGAGAGAGGGGGAGAGAGTGAGAGAGAAGAAGAGTGAGAGAGAGTGGAGAGAGAGAGAGGAGAGAGGGGGGAGTGTGAGAGACATAGACAGACGGAGTGAGTGGGGAGAGTAGAGGGAGCTGCTGCAGCCTGTTTTTGGAGAGCGCCAGCATTTTGTGTTCACAGTCACAAGATCAGAGGAAGGAGAGAGAGAGAAAGAGAGAGGCAGAGAGATAGGGAGACAGAGAGAGAGAGGAAGAGAGGGAGAGAGTGGGAGATAGAGAAAGAGAGGGAGAGAAAGACACAAGCTCTGTAATACAAACACGCTCACTGTCCTGCTCCTCAGCACGCTGGACATGACGGCAGGAGAAGGTAAGACTGCAGGAGGAGCTCGGTTCCTCTCCTCTTGGTGTTCAGCTGGTGTTTAGCCGGGTGGTTGGGATTCTGTGTGTGCGGCTGCGTGCTGTGGTTTCTCCTCACTCTCGTCTGATACTGATCTCATTTCCATCTGTTCTCTCTCTGCACCTCCTGGTGCACTCCACACTTTACCTGACGGACGTTCCGCAGGGCTCCTCACGCTTCCCACTGCGTTACAGTTCTGTGAGTGTATATTATCTCGTCCCGCATGTCTACTGCAGTATATTTAAGGAAGCACTGAATCGGGAATTGTTCCAGTGCAGTGCATCGTCCTGGATTGGAATTAGAGATAAGAGTAACACAGATTCATAGATGGAGTTGCAGTTGTAGTGATCCTTACAGAGGACAGAATTCCAGCACCTTCACATCCAGCCTGACATCCAGAGGGGGGAAAACTTCAGGCAGCAGCTTCAACTATAATTCATGTGCAAAGTGCAAATAAGAGAGGAAGAAAACACTCTGAGATAGCAGGGAGTGATAGACAGTGAGAGAGTGAGAGACAGTGAGAGAGTGAGCAGTGAGAGACAGTGAGAGAGTGAGAGACAGTGAGAGAGTGAGGAGTGAGAGACAGTGAGAGAGTGAGGAGTGACAACAAATAGGGAAATATACTTTGCACTTACAGAAATATTCCACTTTGTACAGAAAAATATTGCTGTGTTTCCAGGTGATAATATTATTGCACACTGTAACATATAATGTAAACATAACACTGTAGCTGTAAACTTAACATTGGAAAGTGATAAAAAGAGTGAGCGAGCGGGGAGTGAGAGATAATGAGAGTGTGAGGAGTGAGAGAAAGTGGGGAGTGAGAGACTGAGACAGCGGGGAGTGAGAGAGCAGGGAGTGATAACTTTTTGAAAACAAGTGAAGTTTCAGTTTAAGATTTATTAACTCAGTTACAAGTTTAATAAGAACTTACTTTAAACCGGATCAGTAACGGGTTTCTCCTTTACTGTACTGCACCTGTAGGTCTCTGTTCATAAACACAAACCAGCCAAACACATGTACTATAAAGGAAACAGAGTTTATATACATTTATATACATTCAGTCACGAGGGCGTGTGTACATATTTCCATATTGTGGTCGTCAGGAACGATCTGTTTGATCTGTTCACTGATGCTTTGATGTGTGATGGTCAGTCAGTGTTTGCATTAACCCCATCCTGCTTTACCTGCCTTCCTCCAGGTGCTCCTGAATGTAGTCCAGGTCTGAAATGGACATTTCCATGGATGCTAAGAATCCATCAATAAGTTATGTTTTTATGATCACATGAGCTGAAACAGATCTGACCGTGATGCAGTGGAGGAGGTAAAGACCCCCAGAACAGAAACACTTCAGTACAGATACACCTAAAACTGCTTCCCTACTGTCCACCGCTGGAGAGAGAGAGAGAGAGAGAGAGAGAGAGAGAGCAGGGAGGGGAGGGAGGGGAGGGATCTGCTGGCTCCGTGCAGCTCTGTTATTGTCCTGATCCCACACTCGGCAGCCTTGCTCTCCAAAATAACCCGTTTGAGTGCGGTACACTCTTCATTTAGGACACTCTTTCTTCTCCCTGCTGCCTTCAGCATTCCGAAAGATACACCGCTGGATTCCTTCTGAGCGCATTCCTGTGCTAATGTATTTTGGATTTCTGAGAAATAAGATCTTAAAGTTCACCAGCATTCCGATCAGATACTCACCATCCTCTTGGTCCTCGATCAGTCGCTCTGTCGGAGAGTTAGCACCAGTTCATTTCCCAGTGCCAGTGTGGGCCTGAAACCAGCAGGGAATACTGAGTCAGATACCAGATGAAGAAAGAGTGAACAGAATATGATTCTGTATGGAATCAGCTGGAAATACAGACATAAGCAGCCCGGCATGAGAGGAAGAAGGTCTAATAACTCCAGGGATACGGATTCACACTCAGTTCAGATCGGCAGAGAGCTACTGTCTGGATATCGGATTTGACTGGAACTCTGATCCCTGTCTTCATATGGGCTGAGTGCTCTGCGGATTGGAGGAGAGCTGCTGAGTCGTGGTGAGCAGCTCTGTGGAACAGTGATGGCCTCTGGAGAAGGTGAAAGGGGGTCAGCTGGACGCTGGGCTGAACTCTAAGCTGTGTGCGGGTTTGAGCAGTTTGAGGGTGGGACTGTTAGTGGAGTGCTTCAGTGAAGAGTATTCACTCTCCCTAGGTGAAGTGATACATGTCACTCCTGCAGGGCTGACTCCGTCGCTGCGGCTCTCCTGTTCCGTAAGGACTGTGAGACGGTCAATGTTCAGCACGGCTGAATGGGCGTGTGCTGATTGCCAGCGCTCTGCCGGAGATCTGAACAGGAGCATTGTGTGGTTCCATTTGACTCTCTGTTTGAGTGCAGCCTGGAGTCCCCTGCACCGAGGGTTGCCATAGTAACAAAGGGGTATACTGCAGTGGCTGCCCCATCTAGCACTGAGTAGTCTGATGTCTCTGTGCCTGTATTAGTGCAGACACACCGGAGGAGGAGAAGAAGGAGGAGAACGTCTGCTGACTTAAGTCCAGAACCAGTGGAGCAGGAGCAGCACCATGTCTGTGGTTACCCTGCATGATGGTGTGAGTGCGGTTCCCTGAAGCCAGTAAAGCACTGAAACCCTGTACGGAACGTTCTTACAGTGGAACAGTTCCAGTTGAGACATGTGATCATACAGCACAAACCCGAACCTGCAGCCCACTTTAGTAATACAGGACGAGACCAACACAAGCTGAACCTCTCAGCACAGCCTCTTTTAGACTACTACCTGGGGCTACGCCTGCTCCGCTTCCAGAGGCGTTAAACTGATCCAGTACAGTAAACCATTCTCAGAGAGGGGTCTGGTGTGATGGTCAGATCTGTTCCCAGTGGTGGTGAAGGTAACCATCATCAACATTCCACATAAACTCCGAAGACACGTGTAGGTTCACTGGTGGGGGAGATAGTAAATAAAATGTCTATATGTGGGTTCTAGACATGGAGAACCCTGGTTCCCATCACCACCACTGTACAGAACATCTGAACTACCTCACACCAAACCTGCTCTCACTCACTCTGTTTACACCTCACACCAAACTGCTCTCAATCACTCTGTTTACACCTCACACCAAACTGCTCTCAATCACTCTGTTCACACCTCACACCAAACCCTCTCTCAATCACTCTGTTTACACCTCACACCAAACCCGCTCTCACTCACTCTGTTTACACCTCACACCAAACCCTCTCTCAATCACTCTGTTCACACCTCACACTAAACTGCTCTCAATCACTCTGTTTACACCTCACACCAAACCCGCTCTCAGTCACTCTGTTTACACCTCACACCAAACCCGCTCTCAATCACTCTGTTTACACCTCACACCAAACCCACTCTCAATCACTCCGTTTACACCTCACACCAAACCCGCTCTCGATCACTCTGTTTACACCTCACACCAAACCCGCTCTCAATCACTCTGTTTACACCTCACACCAAACCCTCTCTCAATCACTCTGTTTACACCTCACACTAAACTGCTCTCAATCACTCTGTTTACACCTCACACCAAACCCGCTCTCAGTCACTCTGTACACACCTCACACCAAACTCGCTCTCAACCACTCTGTTCACACTTTAACTGTTTAGTTATGTGTAAGTATTTAAAGGGTGACATTCCCCTTTAAGATTTTGTGGTATCTATGGTGATCAGGCAGCAGCATGTGAAGACTCCACCCACATTACTGTGTGCCCAGGTTCACCACTCTGGAGTTCTAGTCACGTGTGTGAACGGATGTATTCAGATTGTGTCTACTCTGCTGTGAACTCCAGCTGGACCAGTCAAAGAGGTGGCCTGTGGTAACCGAGCGTATGCTGCAGAGCAGCACACAGAGCTCGGGGTGAAGACCTCCAAGTGTTCCTTCTTACTGTGCACGTTGGGTTTAGTGCTCAGGGAGAGCAGCCAGCAGGGTCGGAACAATGACTGGTCAGCTGAGTTGGACCTTTAGCTTATTGAGTGTCCTTTAAGAGTCAGTTGATAGATGCTGGATTTGAAAGCTCGGTGCTGGACAGACACTGGGTCTGTGAGGTGTCCCGCACTGTGAGCTGAGCTGGACAGAGCGAGAGACATTTGGCTTCGTTGCTTGTGTCATGTGGAATGTGGTGTGCTCGGCGGGGCAGTAAGGAAGTTTGGCATCCGAAGTGCAACAGAAATAGAGAGAGAAGATGGAAGTCCAGCCCCACAGAGACACTGAGCCGTTACCCTCCCAGTCCACTGCTCATATATCAACCCTATCAGCTGATACCTACTCCGGCAAGATGTTGTTATCGCCACTCTGCGTTGTTGCGGAAGTTAAGTTCAGTCCTTCACTGGCGGTGTGCTGGTCCTTCACTGGCGGTGTGCTGGTCCTTCACTGGCGCTGTGCTGGTCCTTCACTGGCTCTATGCTGGTCCTTCACTGGCTCTATGCTGGTCCTTCACTGGCTCTATGCTGGTCCTTCACTGGTGCTGGGCTGTCATTGTACGTGGTCTACCACTTCGTGGCTGTCGCTGAGTTGCTGTCGTTCCCAATCGCTTCCACTTTGTTATAATCCCACTGACAGTCGACTGTGGAATATTTAGTAGTGTGTACATGGAAGTGTTTTGAGGAATTATGATGGAAATGGAATTCAGGTGGAGAAATGTGGGATATGGGCTCTTTAATGTCCCAGCTTCAGCTCTTGTCTCTAATGAGTAGTAGCAGGAGCTGCTCAGGAAGATCAGAGCGTTTGTTTCTGTGATTGAAGTTAAGCTGATCCTCAGAAACGAACCGCAAATTAAACCTCCTCCTGCATTCCGGCCCTTCTTCTCCCTCTCCTAACCAGGATTACTGGATTCCGACTCTGTTACATCACACACTGCATCTCAGCATCTGCAGCAAACGTCATTTATTCAGCTTCCATTATCCCGGATGTTTCTGAGTTAAGGTCGGTATGAGTTACTATCAGATATGAGTTTTCAAAGCAAAGTTCAAAGACAAAACAGGCATCCTAACAACCACCCGGAAGACCTGGTAGAACCACCAACACAGTCCCCATCAGATAAACAGCGCCTTCATCTCTGAGAGAGAGGAGAACATCAAGCTCCACTCCTGCTTCAGATCTGAGACTTCTAAGACTGAACTGTGGAGGTGTGTCTCTGAGGAGCTGAGAGTGAGTCTCCTGAGGAGAGATGATAAATTATTAACTACAGTATTAATCTTTATTAATCTCTATTAATATAACATGTCTCGTACATTACAGACCGGCTCTTTACACTACAGAGTAAAAGAACATATAATAAATAATAATAATAAAAATACAGATAATAATATAGAACTGAAATACAGTATATGTAGTATAAACAGATGTAAATATTAATAAATATAGTATAAACAAATCTAAATGTTAATATATGTAGTATAAACAAATGTAAATATTAATACATATAGTATAAACAAATCTAAATGTTAATATATGTAGTATAAACACATTTAAACATTAAAATAGTATAAACAAATTTAAATATTAATAAGTATAATTATAAATAAAAGCACAATAACAGAAAGTGAGAGTAGTATGACGGTGAAAACGAGAGGAAGAATAAATCTAGTGAAACGTTAAAGGTGGATTTAGGTGGAGGAGCCTGATGGATGTTCCAGGTCTTTGGTGGTTAAAGCAGAGCGCTGCTGTTGAGAAGGTTGATAGGTGGACGCTGGAGAAGCAGTGGGTGATCTGGTGGTCATTCTGGTGTCGACTGTTCCTTCACAGGCCTGTGCGGAATCTGCTGCTCTCTGAGGGAGTGTGTTCTGGTTCTAGCTCATTATGCAGGTTATGAAACGAGCTTTCAGCTGTCAGGAGGAGTTAGTGAGCGGGGTGGGGTGAGTGCTTTGTCCAGTGGGGTCAGGATGTTGTGGGACTGACCTGAGAACAGGTAAAAGGCTGTGAGAGACACACTGCCACACTGCCAAGATGGCGTCGCGAGCACACCGCGAGGCTCGGCGTCTGACCAGTTTTCGCAAATTGGTGTTTATTTACCTAATTATCTCCAGTTCGCTTCACAAACATCGGTTTTGACCACCCGTTCGATTTCAACCAGCTACCTCCAGAGGTGATCCGGACACCGGGACCTAGCGAGTCACTCCTGCCGACCGGAAGAGCCCGGCGCCGGCGTCGCGAACGGAAACAACGGCGGGGTAAGCGCGGAGGTCTGCGTGCTAAGCTAAGGCTAAACCCCCACCGGACGGCGCTACCGAGCGTCTTTCTCGCCAATGTTCGCTCGCTGCCGGGAAAGCTGGATGAATTAAAGATCTGGACGCTCACACAGAGAAGGCTCATGGACTGTAACCTCATGTTTTTCACTGAAACATGGTTAAACAGCGATGTGGCGAACAGCGTGGTGGAACTGGAGGGCCGGGCATTGTTCAGAGCTGACCGTTCAGCCGCAGCTACGGGCAAGACTCGCGGCGGAGGAAACTGCATATATGTAAACAAAGCGTGGTGCACGGACTCTGTCGTCATGGTAACCCACTGCTCTGCTAACCTGGAGTTCCTGATTATCAAGTGCAGACCCTTCTATCTGCCGCGTGAGTTTAACTGTGTCTTCGCTGGAATAGTCTATGTGCCCCCTGATGCTAATGCTAACGCAGCTATGGAAGAGCTCTGTGCTGCTATCAGCAAACTACAAACTGACCAGCCGAATGGGGCCTTTATAGTAGCAGGGGACTTTAATCACAGCGATTTGAGATCTGGACTTCCAAAGTTTTTTCAGAACGTCTCCTGCACCACAAGGGGACACAGAACGCTGGATAAGGTTTACACCAACGTGGCTGATGCATACAAAGCCACACCCCTCCCCCATCTCGGACAGTCTGACCATCTTTCTCTGTTCCTGCTGCCCAAATACACACCAGTCATCCGGTGTGTTACACCAGCAGCCAGGTCTGTAAAGATCTGGAAGGAGGGAGCTGACTCCTATCTTCAGCAGGAGTTCCAGCACACTGACTGGAGTGAGTATGCTGCCCGGGCCACCACAGACTCACATATCAACATTGACATCTACACCAACTCTGTCCTGGAACATATCAACAACTGTGTGGACAGAGTGACATCACAGAAAACAATAATAACCTTCCCTAACCAGAAGCCCTGGATGAACAGAGAGGTTCGCCTCCTGCTCAAAGCTAGAGATGCTGCCTTTAGGTCTGGTGACCGGGAGGCTTACAGCTCTGCCAGAGCTAATCTGAGGAAAGGGATCTCCATGGCCAAGCACTGCTATAAACAACGGATTGAGGAGCACTTCAGCTCTTCTGACCCAAGGCGTATGTGGCAAGGCATACAAACTCTGACTGACTTCAGACCACGTAGCACTGTACTATCCAACAACTGTGCTTCACTCCCTGACGAGCTTAATCACTTTTATGCTCGCTTTGACCGGGGGAACAAGGTGGTCTCCTCAAAAACTGATCCGCCACTCCATGATCATCCGCTCACACTCTCCACCCTGGATGTTCATCGCATGCTGAGCAGGGTGAATGCACGGAAGGCAGCCGGCCCTGATGGGGTACCTGGTCGGGTGTTAAGAGCTTGTGCCCATGAACTCTCAGGAGTTTTTGCACATATTTTCAATCTTTCACTGGCCCAAGCTGCTGTACCAACCATCTTCAAGACTGCCACCATTGTGCCGGTGCCAAAGCATTCAACTGCTTCAGTCCCGAACGACTTCCGCCCTGTCGCACTCACCCCAATCATCTCCAAGTGCTTTGAAAGACTAGTTCTTTCTCACTTGAAATCCTGCCTGCCTGCCACACTGGACCCACATCAATTCGCCTATCGTAGCAATAGGTCAACTGAGGATGCCATCTCCATGGCGCTTCACACTGCACTGACCCACCTGGACTGTCAGAACTCCTATGTCAGAATGCTGTTCATTGACTTCAGTGCAGCATTCAACACAGTGATCCCCTCCAAGCTAATCTCCAAGCTCAGCCATCTGGGTATCAGCACAACCCTTTGCAACTGGATTTGGGACTTTGTGACTGACAGACCCCAGTCTGTTAAGTTAGACAAACTCTCTTCCTCTTTCATCAGCCTGAACACCGGCGTCCCACAAGGTTGTGTTTTGAGCCCGATCCTGTACTCCCTGTTCACTCATGACTGTGTGCCAATTTATGGTTCTAACACCATAATCAAGTACGCAGATGACACCACGGTGATAGGCCTGATCAGAGACAACGACGAGACGGCCTATAGGGATGAGGTACAGCACCTGTCTACATGGTGCCATGACAACAACCTGACACTGAACACCCAGAAAACCAAGGAGATCATAATGGACTTAAGGAGGTCTAGAAGCCAGGCTCACCCCCCAATCTACATCAGCGGAGCTGCAGTAGAACAGGTGACCAGCTTCAAGTTCCTCGGCACCCACATCTCCAGTGATCTCACCTGGTCTCTGAACTCCTCAGTTCTGGTCAAAAAGGCGCAGCAGCGTCTTTACTTCCTTCGGAGCCTCAAGAAAGTTCACCTGTCTCCCAGGATCCTGGTGAACTTTTACCGCTGTACCATTGAGAGCATACTCACCAACTGCATCTCTGTATGGTACGGCAACTGCTGCGCTGCTGACCGCAAGGCACTCCAGCGGGTGGTGAAAATGGCTCAACGCATCACAGGCACCCAGTTACCCACCATTCAGGACATTTATCACAAGCGCTGCCTGGGCAGGGCGAGGAATATCATCAAGGACGTTTCTCACCCGAATCATGGTCTTTTCACCCTCCTTCCATCTGGCAGGCGCTACAGAAGCCTCCGCTCCCGCACCAGCAGACTCAGGAACAGTTTTTTTCATGAGGCTGTGTGTCTGATGAACGCTGCACGGACACTTTAACTTACATTGCACTCCCACTACTGCTTACTTGCACATTCTGTACTGTTAATGCACTTTATTCATTTCCAGGCCGACTGTATACTCATGTTTACTTACTGTTTCCATATTATTCGACCTCAGATGTTATTTTTATTGTGGACCGTCTACTTGCACTACTCTTACAGTTCAACATTCATTTGTTGCTGCTCTCACACATACTTATATATGCATATAGATATACTTATATTATGTGTATATATTTATTACTACTGCACTTTATGTAAATAATACTGTATTGGCACTTCTGGTTAGATGCTAACTGCATTTCATTGGCTCTGTACCTGTACTCTGCACAATGACAATAAAGTTGAATCTAATCTAATCTAATCTAATCTTCATGTCCTTCCAGCTGAACAGACTAGCTTGCGTCATCACTGCTTCCTGGATCAAGCCCAGGAGGCCCACACGTCTCCCCTGTGGTCACATGGTGGATTAATACCTGATTATAAAGCTGATCCGGACAGGTAAACAGTCTTATGGAGCTTATACTGCTCCTTTAGGCTTCGTTCAGTTACCCGGGGCGAAACACGCTGGAGCTCCTACAGTTAGAGAAGACTGACACCCCATGGACAAACATGGTACTGCATGTCCACCAGCCACAGATGTGATGTTTCGTACTGCAAAACGTCTTCCTGTATTACAGAACACTGGGACAGTTTAAACCGGCCTTTTCTGCTGCCTGGGAATTAAGTGCATGCAGATGCTCCACCCTGTCCACACGGGAATCTGATCACATTGGAATATTGAAGAGAACGGAGTGAGTTGTCAGGTCCTCTGTTTGAGTAGTCTGTTTTAATTCCAGCACGGATCTTTCCCAGTTTTCCCAGCTTTCCTTGTTATTCTGTGGTTCTTTCATAAATAATGATGATCATTAGAGTCTAGAACAGTCTAGAACAGTCCAGGACAATTGAGGATAAACGTTTTCTTCCGTCTCGGTCTGTAGTGATGTATATGGAGGTGTGCAGGGTGTAGTGTGTGTGTAGTGTGTATGTTGATGTTGAGTGTAAACACAGAATCAAAACATCAGATCCGACAGTCTCGCTGTTAGAGCCCGCAGACCCGTCTGTGGAAACCTGTCACACCTCTGTATCTCCAGGAGACTCGCTCTCAGCTCAGTCAGTCCATTGTTCTGAGAACACCAGCAGCTTCTCTGTTTGATGTGTGGGTCTCCTTTTCTCAGTGAGGAGCTTCTGTAGTCCCAGATGTTGGACGTTTGTGTGGAATGTGTTTATCTCGTGGTTTGAATGGTTTGAGTTTCTGCAGGTGGAGGTATTTGGGTGGAGCGTACTCCAGTGTGGGGTCAGTATGGTAGCCCAGACTGCCCAGGGCAGCATGCTGATCTTTCCCTGGGCTTCTCAGCGTGTGTCCCGTCAGCGTTAGGCAGTGTGCGGATTCATCAGCAGGGTGTTATTTCAGAGAGGAAGCCGGGTGGACACGGGGAGGAGCAGATGGTTAGGGTTACACGTCTTCAATCAGCCAGGCTTCTATACCACCATCTAATCCCAGCCTGAACTCCTGACCAGCTGACAGCACGTTCACTGGTTAGTCTAGTTTAAGTCCTAAAATGATCTTTACTGAGTGTTGCAGGAAAGTACTGGAGCGTCTTTAAACCCCAACACTCTGTAAGAATGCCGAGATTCGGAATATTCAAGCTTATTAGATGATCTTCTGTTTATTCCAAAACACAGCAGCAATAAAGTGAAACAGCAGAACAGTAATAATAGTCCTATTACTAGGAGGCACCCGGAAATGCTCCTCCTCCCTCCTCCTTCCTCACCAGTCTAGAAGAAACCGAGTTCCGAGTTCATCCTCAGACTTCCCCCGGTTCCTCCCGGTGTTAACTCTTCTTCTGCTGCTGTTTATATCGCTTCTTCTGTTTATTGCTGAATGTGGTTTCTTGCCGAGAGCGGGTGGCGGTGGTGGTGGTGGCGGTGGCGGCGGTGGCGGCGGTGGCGGCGGTGGTTCAGCCATGGTTGTGTTTGCTGCCCCTCTCATGGTCTACCTGCCCTTTAATGATCTAACCGGGAGCAGCTCCTTCAACATGACTGATAGGAGGTTAGAATACGCCGTCGGGGCAGCAGAGCTACTTCTACATCCTCTCATGTTGGACTGATTCCACTCCTACAGAGCTACAGTGACTCACTATCACCTCCTCAGGTACACAGTGGTATTACAGACAGGACGGGCCGGGGCTAGCTGGTTAGCATGCTAACCTCAGTAGATATCTCTGATACACTGTACATAGAAAATCTCTACCTGAGACGTGAGGAGGGTCTGCATCACTTGCAGGCTAACTGGATGGGTTTTACCTGCTTTACTTCTTTTCTGATCAGCATCAGTGTGAAAAGCGTCACTTCCGAGTGTTCCGAGTGTTCCGAGTGTTCTAATTACTGAGCGTTAATTTAACCCTCACAGATAAACTGAGGTATCTGCACAGATGAGAGTGATGGTGAGTGAAGGTGCTTATCAGGATGGAGTGAGTGTGTGTGTGTGTGTGTGTGTGTGTGTGTGTGTGTACATGGCCCCTCCCCCAGCTTTGTCACCCCCCTCCCCCGCCTTGTCAAAATGAGAGGTGGTGCTTAACAAGTGATGGCTCAACTAAATGGTGTGTTCCAGCACACAGACATACGCACGCACGCACGCACACACACACACACACACACACAGGGAGGGAGCCTCTGTGAAGCGCTGGCCGAGCTCATACCACAGGAACACGCACACGTGCGGGCACAGGAGGCCGTGAGCACATCTCTGCAGAGCCCCCACACACAGGCAGGCAGGCAGGCAGGAAGGGAGGGAGGGGCCGGCGGTGGAGACGGGGGGCAGCATGAGGCTGAATGCCAGTGTGTGACGGCATGTTGAGGAAGCTGGTATGCCGGAGGATCTGCGCCTGTAAGCATCTCTCTTTCTTTCCATCACAGAAGCAGAAGGGAGGTAAGAAGAGAGAGAGAGAGGGAGACAGAGAGAGAGATGGGGGGGGGGGGGGGAGGCAGAGGAGGGGAGAGAGGGAGACAGAGAGAGAGATAGAGGGGGAGAGAGAGGGAGGGAGAGAAGGGGAAGGAGAGAGTGAGGGAAAAAGAGAGGGGGAGAGAGAAGGGGTGAGAGAGAGAGGGAGAGGTAAATGGGTGTGAATCTACTGAGCCTGGTTACACAATGACAGTGTGAATAGGAAGCAGGGCTGGACGTGTACAACAAACTAGTATTATTATTGTTATTGTTGTTGTTATTGTTGCTGTTGTTGTTATTGATGTTGTTATTGATGTTATTTTTGTTGTTATTGATGTTGTTATTGTTGCTGTTGTTGTTATTGATGTTGTTATTTTTGTTGTTATTGATGTTGTTATTGTTGCTGTTGTTGTTGTTGTTGTTGTTATTGTGATTGTAGCTCAGTGTCTGTTCTTTGCCGGTTTGATTTGTTCTGTGTAGATCATTTTGGGATGTGATTTATTTTAGACTCTGCTTTCTCCATTCATGTGTGTGTGTGTGTGTGTGTGTGTGTCAGACTGGAGTAATAACTGTTACTGTCACGTGGAGTGAGAAAGAGGTGTTAGCGATGAATGAAGAATGTCTTGTGCTTGTGCGTGTGTTCGCATGTGTGGTGTGTGTGTGTGCGTTTGTTCGTATGTGTGGTGTGTGTGTGTGCGTTTGTTCGTATGTGTGGTGTGTGTGGTGTGTGTGTGTGTGTGTGTGTGTGTGTGTGTGAATAATTCATTGGGATTGATTGCTGGTCTGGCACATTTAGGTGCTGTAGCGCTCACGTGTGCAGCTCAGGGGGAATTATATAGCCGGCTGATATCTCTCCAGCACTTCCTGGATAAGGTCATCGTGAACGAGGCAGTGTCCTTCAGAGAGGAACCTTCATACCCAGCTAGCCTAGTGCTCACAGCCCATCCAGCTAGCCATGCTAACTCTCACATCGCAGTGTCAGTGTGAGTGCTAGCATCGCCTGCTGACACACTCATCTCCTACAGGTGTGTTTTCGGCTGCAGCAGATGTTCCTCTCGCTGAATCAGGTGATCTGACAGACCAGTCACACTTTAGAGACCAGAGTGAGGATTTAAAAGACTCCAGATTCAGCAGATTCGGAAGTTTAGTGACGGATATGAAATAATCCTCCGAAAAAAACAGGAGGACCAGAACAGAACCATGTGGATTTATGGTGGACCAGAAGACGTATTCCTATTGGTCCATTCATCCTGACACGTGAGCTGCTGAGTTCAGATGACACAGAAAAGTCACAAACGACTGAAATGGAAATAGATGTTTTTCCCTGGGCGGTGTACTAATCCCTGTGGAACCTCATTTAAGAGGTTCTACATAAATTCCAAATACACCGGACAGGATGTGGGAGGTGTCGGTCTGTCTGAACCGTTTGTCTGCAGTGAAGCAGAATCAACTAAACATGTAGCTGATTTTCAGGATGGTGTGTGTGTGTGCTGTTGTGTGGTATGCAGGGTGTTATGTGGTGTGTGTGGGGTGTTGTGGTGTGTGTGTGTGTGGATTGTTGTATGGTATTATCAGGTGTGTGGGATGTTGCGTGGTTTTGTGTGGTGTTGTGGGGTGTTGTGTGGTGTTGTGGGGTGTTATGTGGTGTGCGTGGGGTGTTATTGTGGTGTATGTGGGTTGTGGGGTGTTATGTGGTGTATGTCAGGTGTTGTGTGTGTGTGTGTGTGTGTGTGTGTGTGTGTGTGTGTGTGTGTGTATGTGGTGTGCGTGGGGTGTTATTGTGGTGTATGTGGGTTGTGGGGTGTTATGTGGTGTATGTCGGGTGTTATGTGGTGTATGTCGGGTGTTGTGTGTGTGTGTGTGTGTGTGTGTGTGTGTGTGTATGTGGTGTGCGTGGGGTGTTATTGTGGTGTATGTGGGTTGTTGTGTGGTGTTGTGGGGTGTTATGTGGTGTGCGTGGGGTGTTATTGTGGTGTATGTGGGTTGTGGGGTGTTATGTGGTGTGTGTGGGGTGTTGTGTGGTTCAGTGTGTGGTTTTAGCATCACCCAACGGCTGCAGTCACGGTTTTCTAGAAGCTTCTGTTCCTCTGATTGATCTTCTGACTCTCTTCTTACTGAGTCCGTTCCGAGTGGAGTGTCTGATGTGCAGGTCCTCATGTCTCTCCAGATAAGAACATAGATGATGAGGACTCCGTGGACGGGGGGCGTTCCTCTGCCTCATCTAAAGGTGCGGCTTCAGTGCGGCGAACAGGATCCATGCGTAGGCCAAGCTCCGCCTCCAGCACCAAGAGCACAGGTAATCTCCAACCCTAAAACCTACTTCCCACAGAGGTACAGAGAGCACCGAGTGGCGTTAAACCGGGTCGAGATCCATGGAATAACAACATGAACGTCTTCTTGTGCTGCTGGATGCTGGAATAGAAATGGAAAAACATACGACGTTAATTTCTGTACCATCGTCACGGACGTTCATGGTGTCTTAAAAAGCAGTGTGGCTGCGATGATTAGCCGACATTAGAGCAAGAATATGATGGAAACAGTATTTACATACACAGTTCACACAGGGTAACCTTACAGCTAACTGTATTAGCTATACAGCTAACAGGTAACTGCATTTGAGCCATTTTCTGCATTTAACCCATCCATGAAGTGAAACTCACACACACACACACACACACACACACACACACACACACACACACACACACACACACACACACACACACACTGGGGCAGTGAGCACACTCTATCCACAGCGCCCGGGGAGCAGTTGGGGGTTAGGTGCCTTGTTCAGGCACAGTCGTTACTATTTGTTCAGTCAATCGAACCAGCGGCCCTCCAGTCATAAGGCTGGTTCCCTAACCTCCATCCCACGACTGCCCACTAAAGGAGGGGTCTCTCTACCACTGATCTATACCCCCTACAGCTGACAGCTAACAGCTACAGCTAACAGCTAACTGTACTAGTCCTACAGTAGAGGATGTGATAGCTGTGAATGAGATGTATAGACTCCTATCCAGCAGCAGCAGCAGTTCTAGTGATCTACACTACCGCACACTGCAGAGTGAACACAGACCCCACCCTGCAGGTCAGTTCTCCGTCGGTGTGTAGCTGTGTAACTTGTTTCTAGTTCACGTTATTTATAGCTGTGTTTTATGTCCCTGTTGCTGACTAGGCAGCACAAAACCCCATAACACAAAAACATGGGTTAAATCCCAGTATTCCAGCTCCTGGACACGACCAAGGGATCTGTCTGATGGAGCTGTTCTTCCATATCAATTTATCTTTGGCCCTTTAGTTAGATCTTTGAGCCGACGGTGAGGACGGGTCAGGATACCTCGCCCCATTGATAAGGGTCAGCTTATTAGTGTACAGCAGCTTGTCTTCAGCTGGAATACCAGGAAAGCACCTGGAGAATACCCGCATGATCCATATTCCTATATTGTACTCCTACACCTGACACTGCTGTGATAACTGCCACTTTCTCCCACCATTTAAGCTCCACCCACAATCACACAGTGATTTACAAACACAGCACAGCACAAACACAACATACAAAACATATTACAGTCAGAAGAACCCCACCAGACGGACCCCCCCTTGCCCCCCATGGCAGTCAAAAGAACAGTGGTCATAAGGATCCTGCCGGTTTTCCGACCAGACAGAAACATGGTAACCGTGTTAGAGACGTGTTTTTGTCGGGTACAGGAGACTTTACAGCAGTGACTCTTCAGAGGTTAGGGCTTTGGTTTCGGTTAGGGCTTAGGGCTTAGGGGTTGGGGGTTAGGGGTTAGGGGTTAAGGGTTAGGGTTTGGTTGATCACACACTCATTTCTCATCAGTGTTAGAACTGTAGAGCTGACTTCTCCAGGTGAAATCCTCTCACTCGTGTACGTCTGTGCACCTGTCTGCAGGTAAAGAGGGCTCTGGTGCTGGTGCTGTGGATGAGGAAGACTTCATCCGTGCCTTTGAGGATGTGCCCACTGTACAGGTGAAACCCACTTTGCACAAACAGACAGTGGTGAATCTTTCAGCTGTAGTTCTACAGAAGTTTGTTCTGATTCTTCTTCCACACATCTACACGACACGTTCAGACACCCCGACTCACTGGAGGATCCAGATACATTAAAGTGCGGCTCGTATCACCTCCACAGAAAAGCCCTGACTAACCAAACACGGCGGTGTGGTTTAGCTAATCCTAAGTGTGGGGTAGAGGGGTACAAAGCCCCCCAGTGCTGGGCTGTAGAGCAGTGGAACTGGGGTCTCTGGAGTGATGGAGCTCCATCCAGTACCTCATGAGTTGGAGTGATACACAACTGATCATCTGACATCAGTACCTGACCACACTAATACTCAATCAAATCCTCACAGCAATGTTCAACATCAGTACAATGAGCAAGAAACTTACTTGGTCCCCGTCTGTCCCCTGGTGAGGTACAGTGCCAGCCCGGCCTGCCGCCGTAACAGGAGTGGACGGGTCACCGAGGCCGCTGCTCCATCGATCAGTGCAGGCTGGACGGCTGCCAGGTCAGGCTCTGGTCCTGCTGCCCTCTCGATATGTTGGACTGATGGTTGTTATGTGTCTCTGTTTCAGATTTACTCCAGCAGAGAGCTGGAGGACTCCATGAATAAGGTCCGCGAGGTCCTGTCAGACGACAAACATGACTGGGAGCACAGAGTGGCTGCGGTGAGGTCATTTCCTGCCCCTCCGACTGTTTCTGCTGCTTAACCGTATCATCTGAAGCAGCTGCACATTGTGGTACTACCATCGTAGCTGACCTCATCACAGTACCGTCTGAAGACCATCAGAGCACAGGATGAAGCCCTGCTGTGTCACAAATCACCTTCATTTATTTCATTTCTGGATCAACATGTTAATTAAATAAACATAGAACACATATAACATCATATATAGTATATCATATATCATAAAACGCATCATATAATTAATCGTATGTCATATATAACACATATAATGTCGTCGTGTCGTATGTGTATATGTAATACCAGGTGTTTGAGTGTTTAGTGAGTCACTCTTTACCTTCATTCCAGCTTCCATTCTGTACAGGAGACTCACCTCCAAAGTTCAGTCTCGGCACTCCATGGTCCGAATCCGGAATATTTACTTTTGGAGAAATGTTTAATGATAAGGACCTTAAACAATTCCGTAATATAAAGTAATCCCACTTCATTCCAGGTTCTCCCATTTTGTATTCCTTAGATTCCATGCAGCACTGTGGACATTTGGAGTCGTCCTCTAGAAACAAATTCTTTGCTTAGGTTTTTCCAGATTACACCCGTATCCCAGGAATGGTACTCTGTCTTCTAAAGTGTTTTCCCGGCAGCTGGTACACTAGAAAGCTGTGTGACCCTTACTGGGCATTCCTGATAAACCTCCTCTCAGAACAGTTATCCGTGTTTCCTGGCAGTTTTTTCCAGAAGCATCTCTGGGAAATAACAGCTTCCCTGCTTCTCTGTCAGAGGCAGATCTTCCTGCAAGTCCAGCTTTGTTTCTGCTGGGAGACGATTCAGAATGAGGATAGTACAGGGTTCTCCTACAGCAGTGAGAAAAGTGTAGAACCCGGTGTGCGGTTAAGATCCACAGTCTTGCTCTCCTTTATGGATGTGTAGAGCGGCCGATACTGTGGTCACTCGTTGTTGTTGTTGTTGTTGTTGTTGTTGTTGAGGTGTTTGTTATGGTTATTGTTGATACTGAAAATGAAACAATATTATCACCAAGTTCAGTCTCAGAAGTTGGTTTGGCACTTCCTGTTTCTCACCATCCATGAAGTCACAGATACTCATCAGTCCGTGAACCCTGACTGCTCGTAAGCAGTGTCCAGCTGTCCGGTAGACGAAGGGTGGTCTCCCACTGTTCTGCACACATCACTTCTCTCTCATGTTCTCCTACGCAGCTGAAGAAGGTGCGGTCGCTGTTGCTTGCGGGGGGCACGGACCACGAGGGCTTCCTCCAACAGCTGCGGCAGCTAGAGGGTGCCTTCAAACTGTCTGCTAAAGATCTGCGCTCACAGGTGGTCCGCGAGGCCTGCATCACTCTGGGGTACGTTTGGCTTTCTGTCCTCCAGAATTTCTGGGCGAGGTTTAAAGAGAGAGTGAACTGGTGGGTTTCTGAAGAGCCGTGATGGACCAGATCAATCAGCTTCAGGGCTCTTATTTACCGAGCTGAATCTGATTCGACACGGCCGTTAGGCTTCCTGGGTTACTCGAAGGAGCAGTTCGAGCACATACACACACCTACACACCCCACATACACGCACGATCCACTGAGATCCGCCACAGCTAGACGTTATGACGAGCGTGCTCAGAGAGGAGTGATTGTTCAGGTAGGTAAGGTTAACGTGTTCAGTGATCTCTGATGTATCCTTCTCCTTTAGGCATTTATCTTCTGTCCTGGGCAACAAGTTTGACCACGGAGCAGAGTCCATTATGCCCACGCTGCTCAACCTCGTCCCTAACAGTGCCAAAGTCATGGCCACGTCAGGCGTCGCAGCCATCCGGCTTATTATACGAGTGAGTAAATGCCAGAGAGACGGAGAGAGTGCTGTACGTGCAGTGTCCGTGTTGAACAGCACATGTCTGAATATCACCTGAACGGAGTCTGGTCTGGTGTTGGTCTGGTTCAGCTCTTCTGGCGGAACCTCACTATATAACACACTGCAGATACAATATACTGCATTCACTCCCATCACTTCCATCACTCCAATCAATCAGTCCTATCACTCCTATCATCCTATCGAGACCGAGTCCACATGAAAACGAGACAGAGTCATCCTGCAGCTCCACGCACGAGCGGTCAGTACTGTGCTGTCCAGCTGTCTGATCCAGCAGCCATTAAAGGACAGATTTACTGTGTCCTGCGCAGCCGGTCGTTCAGTCAGAGGAAACGAGGCAAATCAATGTCACTGCCAGTGTGTGTGTATAGCCACTGTGTGTGTGTGTGTGTGTGTGTGTGTGTGTGTGTGTATAGCCGCTGTGTGTGTGTGTGTGTATATGTGTGCGTGTGTGTGTGTGTGTACGTGTGTGTATATCTGTGTGCATGTGCGTGTTTGTGTGTGTGTGTATATATGTGTGTACGTGCGTGTGTGTGTGTTTGTTGTGTTTGTGTGTGTGTTTGTGTGTGTTTGTGTGCGTGTGTGTGTGTGTGTGTGTGCGTGTATATGTGTGTATGTACGTGTGTGTGCATGTGTGTGCGTGTGTGTGCATGTACGTGCGTGTGTGTGTGTGTGCGTGTGTGGTGTGTGTGTGTGTGTGTGTGTGTGTGCATGTACGTGTGGTGTGTGTGCGTGTGTGTGCATGTGTGTGTGTGTGTGTGCGTGTGTGTGTGTGTGTGCATGTACGTGTGGTGTGTGTGCATGTATGTGTGCATGTGCGTGTGTGTGCGTGTGTGTGTGCGTGTGTGTGTGCGTGTGTGTGTGTTCCTAAACGAACGTGCTGGTTTGTGTATTCCGTGTTTCTGTGGTTGATATGAAACAGACATTCCTTTTTTCTCCTAGCACACTCACTACCCTCGGCTCATCCCTATCATGACCAGCAACTGCACATCCAAATCCGTGGCTGTCCGACGGTAAGGCCAGCACTGACCACACCTTCTCTGACTGATGGTCACTCGTCCAGCTGTGGATTAAACGAACTCTATCTCTCTCTCAGACGCTGTTACGAGTTTTTAGACCTTTTACTGCAGGAATGGCAAACGCATTGCCTGGAGAGGTAAGACCACCAACCACTGGACTACAAGTCAAGTGGTCTTTATATTCCTCCATATAGCAAAAAGCTTCATCTCCATTTCTGCTAGATTCTCCTGATTTCATGGTGAACCAGCTGATAGAAATGATCCGGAATACTCAGAGTGGAATCGGTTTCCACTCTTTCTGTTGCAGCTTTGAGGAGACCAGGTTTTTGTGTGACCATGATGATGTGTTGCCCTGAAATGTCTGTCAGGTTTCAGCAGCACAGCCCATTGTCTACTTTTCCACTTTGGAATGCTGGTGAAAACGTCAGGATCTCTAGAGTTCCGGCTTTACTGTTAATGCTTTAGTTTGGAGCAAACGTTCACAGAAGAGCTGGAAACTCACACACACGTCACAGGTCAGGTCCTTCATCAGCACTCACGGGTTCACCGCGCTGCACCTCTGTTAGCGTGAGCGGTTGCCATGACGAAGCTGTGTAGGACCTCCTGTGTGCCATAGAAGAAGCTCATGTGAGGTTTCAGGGTGGAGGCGGAGAGAAGGATCTACCTGTGCTTACTGTGGCCTGTTTCTGTCCTCTGTGTTCAGGCATGTAGCCGTCCTGCTGGAGACCATTAGGAAAGGAGTTCACGACGCCGACTCGGAGGCCAGATCTGTTGCCAGAAAGTAGGTGATTTGGGTTTTACAGAACCGGCATGAGTTTCAGAACATAGCGTCCAAAGTGAAACAGACCTCAGTTATGGAGACCCGCTGTGCTGTTGAGACTGATATATGAGCGCAGACTGTTCTGGGAGAGATGGATGTCTGGCTCCCATCACCACCACCGCCAGTAGCTCGTTAGCTGGAAACGCATCATAGCAACACCGTTCAGTTTGAGCAAAATTGTTGTCGTCATTCCGAAAAGCTACAAACTAGAAACCGTTCCTATAAAGTGGATCTGTGGGCGGAGCTCAGAAGGGGATCTGTTTGTGACCAGTGTTCCCACCTTCTCCCTGTCCAGGTGTTACTGGGGCTTCCATGGCCACTTCAGGAAGGAGGCTGAACAGCTCTTTCAGGCTCTTGAGCTGACCTATCAAAAGGCACTGCAGTCTCATCTAAAGAGTTCAGACAGCATCCTGTCGCTCCCGCAGTCTGACCGCTCCTCCTCCAGCTCCCAGGAGAGCCTCAAGTAAGACCTGAATTAAGCTCCATGGAGTCGCAGAGTCTCATACAATTTGTGATGAAAATGACTTTGACTTTCATTTCCAATTATATTCCATCTCTATCCCTCTCTCCTTCTCTCACACTCTCTCTCTCTCTCTCTCTCTCTCTCTCTCTCTCTCTCTCCCTCCCTCTGTCTCTCTCCTCTCTCTGTCTCTCTCTCTCAGCCGCCCGTTGTCTGGCAAAGTCTATGTGGGAAGTGGTGTAGGCAGAGGTAAGAGCTGAAGTACAGTGTAACAGTGTAACAGTGTAAGTACAGTGTAACAGTGTAAGTACAGTGTAACAGTGTAAGTACAGTGATGTTTCTGAGATTAGATATAATCTAGATATGAAACAGGAATAATTAAAGTAGGAAAATCAGTGGAAAACACAGGAGGTTCCAAACCTGGAGTTCAAAACCATTAAACCCTCCAGAGAAAACAGGAGCTCCTAGCAATCACCTGGTAAACCCACCAACACTGTCCCCATCAGATAACAGCACCTCCATCTCTGAGAGAGAGGAGAACATCAAACTCCACTCCTTCAGATCTGAGAACCTCCACAGGTGTCTCTGTCCATCCTTCTTCCACTGTGAGAAGACACCTCAACACTATGGAGGTCTGAAAGGAGGTGTAGCTGTTCAAGAAGCTCCTCACTGAGAAAAGGAGAGACACACCTCCAACAAAGGAGCTGCTGGTGTTCTCAGAACAATGGACTGACCACCCCAGAGTCCAGAACCTCAACACCACTGAATGTGTTTGAGGTTATCTGGATAGAGAGGAGAAGCAGAAGATGCTGAACCAGCTACTAAGACTGAACAGTGGAGGTATGTCTCTCTGAGGAGCTGAGAGGGAGTCTCCTGAGGAGAATGGAAGCTGGAGTGAAGGTTAAGCGTACAGAAGTGTTCAGAGGATTCTGGGTAATTTACTGTTAAACATGTGTCCTGACTTTAACTGCTGTTTGACTGGAAGGTAAAGAAATGAAGGTGGTCGTAATTCTGTACATCATAATAGACTGGAGCATTTATCAACACCTCCTCTCTCTCTCTCTCTGTCTCTCTCTCTCTCTCTCTCTCTCTCTCTCT
>CM067489.1:1249975-1262945 GCA_034552555.1 Semaprochilodus insignis
AGGCCAGGTCCATGAGGTGCTTCAAGTCTAAGGACGAAAAAGGAAGCCCAATTGTCAGGCCTGCTGGGTTAGCCACTTTCAGACCAGATATTTGACCAGAGGACCAGGACTCACATTAGTAAGTGGACTCAGCTTCTGACACAATCTCTTCCCTTTCACTCTCCTTCCCTGTATTTTTAGCTCGGCTCCATCAGAGACGCACGTCACAGCTGTCAGTCTGATCTACAGTGCGATTTCATCAGTGGCGATAGGAGGAATTGAGCATGTCAGTCCACAGCTGCCTGTGGTAAGGTTTAGTAATCACCTCTCACATCACCTGATGGTCCGCAGTAGGAGAGTAGGGTCTTTCCATCCCCCAGCCTAGCTCTCCACACTGCAACATGGCACCTATGTAATCACCTCTCGCTACTGCTTAATGGCACTTCCTTCTGCAGCGCCATGTCAATAGCCATAATTACACCCTTTCAGAGGCTTTGTCACTGAGCCGAACAGGAACAACCTAGATAGCTGCTATAGATGATGTACTAGGATCTTCAAAGAAGTGTTTTTCTTCAAGGCATTTTCCATGTCATGGGTTCTTCCGAGAACTTTCCCAGAGGACTTTTTCCACTTGTTAATCCCATGTTGTCCATCTTAGAGGGAAAGAAATGGAGCATATGTGTATGTGATAAGTGCATTAGGATGGTGCATTATGGACCTCCACAAAAGTCCTCTATAGTGATAAGCCAAACCATGCTTGTTCTTCTTGCTAGCTGTACGTTAATGTGACACACTCTGCAGCAACATAATGCAACAATGTGGCCGGAATTCACTGATTTCCAGTTGGAGATTTCCGGCAAAATGAGGCTGCGAGAACACCGGCAACGTGAGGTCCAGTCAAGGGTTAGTTATATACTGCCTTTTACAACAAACGTAGTCACAAAGCAGCTTTACAGAATATCCAGTTCCCCAGTGAGCAAGTCAAGGAAAAACTCCCTCAGAGAAAGAGGAAGAAGCCTCGAGAGGAATCAAGACTCTCAGGGGGAACCCATCCTCCTCTGGTCCGCTCTGGATAGCAAGACAAGCGCAAGAGCAACATGAAAAAGACAATTAACGTACAGCACAGAAAGCTGCCTGTATTAGATTAACCAGTGATAACCAATCACTACTGTTAGAGTCCTATCAGAGTAACAATGAGAAACACTCTCACTCACCCACTTAACTCTACTGGGTCACAGGGGTGCTGGAGCTCCTCCCAGCTCTCAAAGGGCAGAGGGCAGGAAACACCCCGGACAGGCCGCTAGTCCATCACAGGGCAGGCACACATGCTCACACCTAGGGCCAATTTACAGTCCTTCTACAGTCCAGAAGCACCCACACAGACCCAGGTAGAACATGCAAAGCCCCTCTAGGAATCGACCCCAGGCCCTTCTTGCTGTGAGGCGACAGGGCTACCCATGGCAACCAAATGTGCGGCTGTGCCACCAGATACCAGTGGAAACCAGGGTCTATGGTATAGAGCATATCACAGTGAAGAACCACAAACATCAATATCTACAAGCTTACAGTGATGGTCTATTAGTGAGAATATGACAAGAGCTGGGGCAGGGACACAGGGTCTGTGGTTAGATAAGCAGGAAGTGGGACAGTCAGTGACTCAACCATGTTGAGCAAAATGTACATTTATGCAAATTAGGAGTGGAGTGATCTGCCAATTGCCAAAGAAAGCTGAGCATGGGGGTGTGTCCTTTATCTCTGGCACAAGAAACAATATTTGGCTATTTTGGTTCCTAGATAATTGTTCCTACCAGAGATGGAGGACGGCCGCAAATAGACGGCAGTGGTTGTAATGACCGAACACTGTTTTATTCACACACTGACCACACAGACGCACTACAGTACTGACATGTACAGATAGGCTATTTCTCTCCAGGAGGTTCGCTCCAGTCCAGAAACGTCCATAGGCCACGAGTGATTGGCAATTTGGGTGACAAGAGGTGAAAAGTCATTGCTGGTGTGACGGCAGGGTTAGAGCTCGGGGTACTCAGGCCATTAATGTCAAAAACACCTCTATGGTAATATGATAATGCTAGTTGCTGCTTGCACCTCTATAGGACTGTAGTAGTTTGCACACACTGATGCACATGGACATTTGACCGCTCTAGATCAAACACAGACATTTAAATATCAGGTCTGTCCAGAAAAGCAAGTCTTAGGGATTATTTCTTTTGGGCTATTCATCATAAAGTTCTACACAGTGTAAAGAACAGCCGCTCTGCTCTATTTTACCTGTTTTATTTGAAACGGAGATTAGCTTATATTGCAGCTTTACAGTGACTTAAAGAAAAATAAGTGAAGTAAATAAGTAAAAAAAAAATAAATAATGAGTAAAAATAAAAAATAAATAATGATCAAAAATAAGAATCAATAATAAGTAAAAAATAAAAATCAATAATAAATAAAAATAAAAATGAATAACAAGTAAACATAATACAAATGAATAATAAGTAAAAATTAAATAAATAAAAAAGTAAGTATATTTGGCTTACAAAAAAATCACATAAAATTATTAAATATGTCTGGAAATAAATAAATACCTTTTAAACTAAGCTTACAATAATCTTAAAATTACAATTTCATGATGTATTAACCAGATGTAAGATAATTTTGCTTGCTAAAATATAATGTAAATTCACAGTAAATACAAAGCAACATAACATTTTATTGTTTTTCTGTTTTTTCAAAATAAAAACTTTTATTTTTGATTACTGCAAAATATGTGTGAGTAAAGCATGGTTGTAAGGTTGCCAAATCTTTTCACAACACTTTAAAGACATTTAGTGACTAAAGACACAGTGATGAAGAATTCCAGGCGTAATTTAATTTCAAAATTGTTGAAATTATCAAACCACTTCCTACGTTTCCTTGAAGAACCTTGTGTTTAAACATTTCAATCATTGTCTCGTGTATTTGTCGGTGAATTGGTGATCATTGGCCTGTCTTTGCAACTAGAGCACTTGGCCTTTCCTGGATGCTGCTTATACCAATACCTTATTACTAGCCCTAATTTGCCCCCGTCCCAACTATTTGTGGAATCTGTTCCAGGCTTGAATGCTGGAAATGGATGCATATTTACTAATGAAAGTAATATGACTGGACAAAATATGGAGGATCTTGTGTTTATCCTGTGGGCATTGAATTATTTAGGACTTTTAGACTGGTTTTAGACACCACTGCCTTTTTAATTAGCATTTTCCATATTGTCCCAACTTTTCCTTATTTGGGGGGTTATAACTGCACTACAATACTTGCCATTTAAATAAAACAACAACAATCATAATAATAATAATAAAAATAATAATAATAATAGGTTACACTTATATAGCACCTTTCACATATACAAGGACACTTTACAATTTATGGGGGGAGGAGAAAAATATCATGAAGAATGAAAGTGTTCTGAAAACAAAAACATTTTTGAATTTTTTTGAAGAAGATTTTAAGTGGGCTTTAAAGACGATAAGAGAGGGAGAAGAGCGAATAGTTGAAGGTAAGGAGTTCCAGAGTGTGGGGGGGGCAGCAACACCAAGGGACCTGCCACCCATAGCAGGAAAGCCTGAACCTAGGAACAGCCAGGAGACCAGAGTCAGAGGACATTAGCTTGTGAGATGGAGCATAAGGGTGTAAGAAGGCCAACAGGTAGGTGGGTGCTAGTCTGTTCAAGGCTTTAAAGGTCAGGAGCAGGATTTTATAGTGGATGGGTTCTGCACTTGGTAGCCAGTGTAGCTGAAAAAGGATGGGGGTGATGTGCGCAGACTGAGACTCTGGCTGCAGAGTTTTGAATGTACTGCAGAGGGCGAAGGGTTTTGGAGGGTAAACCGTGGAACAGAGGATTGCAATAATCTAACCTAGATGTAATGAATGCATGAACCAAAATCTCAGCATCTTTAGAAGTAAGCAGAGGGCGGAGTCTAGCAATACTGCGAAGATGAAAACATGCAGAGTTTGTCAGAGATTTAATATGGGAAGCAAAACTGAGGCAAGTGTCAAACAGGACACCAAGGTTTCGCACAGAAGTGGACGGGGTGACTGGGGTGTCATTAACAACGAGCACACAGTCGGAGTAAGCAGAGATAGCTGACTCTGTACCAACAATCATAAATTCAGTTTTTTAGCATTAAGCTTCAGAAAGTTGCATTCAACCAGTTGGTTAACTCCTGAATGCAGAGCGACAGTGAGGAAGGTGGAAAAGATTCAGTGGGTTTGAGGCTAAGATAAATCTGAATATCATCAGCATAACAATGAAAATTGAGGCCATGAGAACAAATAATATTTCCAAGGGGTGAAATATAGCTGATAATAACAGAGGACCAAGGACAGAACCCTGAAGGACTCCCTGAGAAACCGGAGCAGTGTTCGATCTGTGCTTCCCAAAGGTCACAAACTGAGATCTATCTGCTAAGTATGATGTAAACCAGGATAGTACAACAGAAGAGAGACCAACAGAAGAGTGCTGTGAGATCAGTTTATTATGATTGACCATATCGAAGGCTGCAGTAAGATCAAGCAGAAGTAAGAAAGAACATAACCGGAGTCACACAACAGGAGTAGATCATTAACGACACCGACGAGAGCAGTCTCAGTACTGTGATAACAGCGAAGACCTGACTGAAAAGCCTCAAAGAGATTACTGGTGTTCAGAAAATCCTGAAGCTGTGAAGCAACAACCCTCAAGTGTCCTGGAAACAAATGGTAGATCAGAGATTGGTCTGAAGTTTTCCAGAGCCGAGCCATCAAGGCCCGTTTTTTTAACAATGGGAGTAACAGCGGCCATTTTCAGGGCACAGGGAACATGACCAGTAGTAAGAGACAGATTAATGAGATGGGAGATAGGAGTGGAGATGTCGGAAAGACAGAGCTTCAGGAGTGAGGTTGGAGCAGGATCAAGTCGACAAGATGAAGACTTAGATTTAGAAATGATCTTTGAAATATATTCAGGGTTAACAGGAGAGAAGTCGGATAGGAACCTGCTACATGAGCTAGGAAATAAGGTGGAGTAATCAGAGGAGACAGAGTTAGGAAATGCCTTATTGAAAGAAAAAAATTATCCTGGAAAAAATCTAGAACAGCAGTACATGTTTCCGCGGAGGGCGAGTGGGAGGTTGAAGTAATTTACTGACTGTGGATCGTTTAGGATCATGGCCAGATCCATTGATAATTGCGAGTAGTAGGCAGAGCGAGCTGCATTTAATGCAGCTTTATATTTGAGCATATGATCTGAGGAGGCTTGAGAATGTACATGTAGGCCAGTCTTTTAGTAGAGGTGCTAAAGGCATCTACCAGTGGTTTTCAAAGTCCGAAGCTCAGAAGTAAACCAGGGAGAGGAGTGAGTGGAAGGGACAGCTCTGGCCTTAAGAGGAGCTAGAGTGTCAAGGATGGCAGTGACGGACTCATTATAAAGAGAGACAGCATCATCAACAGATTAGCGCTCACAGATCACAGAAAGAGAGGAGGACTTGAGAAGGGCAGAGAAAGACTCAAGATCTACAGCAGTGAAATTACAGAAAGAGACAGAGGGTGAAGAGCGAGACTTGGAATTGGGGAGATAGAGATCAGCAGTAATAAATTTGTGATCTGAAACACCAACACAAATGCCCGAAATCACATTTACAGCACAACCAGTAGAGCAGATCAGATGGAGAACATGCCCACGCTTGCAATGACAAGAAGTCAGCAGATACCGAAGAGACTGAGTCCAAGTGAAAGTCACCAAGTACAACCAGAGATGGGGACATGGAACTGGCAATGATGAGCAACTCGCTAAATTCTGACAAGAAGTCAGTGAGGGAAAGTTTAGTGGCCGATTAATCAGCAACAGTATTACAGTTGTGGAACCAGACACCTTCAGAGTCATATGCTCAAATGTGGACACCTCATGTAATGTACATAGGTTCATTTTCACACATTCACGAAAGATGACAGCTAGCCCACCGCCCCTTCCTGTTAGCCTGGGAGCACAGAAGCAACTAAAACCAGGTGGGGCTGCCTCATTAAGAAGCAGAAATTCACCTGGTACTTGCCAAGTTTCAGTTAGAAAGAGCAAGTCCAGATTGTATTGTCCGATGAAGTCATTAAGTAGTGTAGCTTTGTCAGTAAGAGGACGACAGTTAAACAGCCCTAGATTAAGGAGGCGGGGCACGGCAGAGGACTGCGGCAGGTCAGTAGCTCGTGGGACTGCGCATAAAACACCAACATCAACTCCTCGGTTGATTTTGGAAAAACGCTTCCTATATCCACGGCCATTAGTCCAAATGGTGGGGATGCTGGATTCTGACATCTGGTAAAACGTTGCTCTAGGTCTTGAACCATGCTGTAAGTAGCGGGGCAACGAACAAGGCCAACTGAATGGCAGTAGTTGTAAACTGAGGAGTCGAGGCAGTAGCGTGACCGGAGAGAGAGAAGTTCATCAGGAGTATAGACAAGTCCTGGGCTATGATCAGTTAGACCACTGATGGCTGAGCCAACGTCACAAAAGCCAAAAAGGCAGATAATAAAAAACAGAAGCCTGGGACACATGGTCTGCAGCCAAACACCCAACCACCGGTGCTAATGCAAGGCTTAACTACGTTAGCCAAACACCACAACCCGTCACCAGTCAGCCAACTCGGAGAGCACAGCAGAACAAGAGACAGAGTAGCAAGCAGCTGGGTGTATGAACATATACCAGTAGGTCAGCTAAGCGTACGCAGCGGACGAGAGACTGATAGCAAGCAGCCAAGTGCATTGAGTTAACTCAGTCACCACAGTTGCAGCCACTAGCGGTGTGGGAATGGGGAGAGGGCTCGCAGAAGCATACAGCAGTAGGCAACCAGCAGGAGAGAGCCAGCAAGCAGACAATGGACAGTCCGCCGGTAGATGATGAGATGACGAGGAAGAGCAGTAGCAAGCAGCCGGCAGTAGTCACAGAAGCCGGTAAGTAGGCAGTAAGCAATTCACCGATAAAGCAGCATGCAAGCAGTCCTTGTGCGGCGCAGTCTACAGGACCAATAAACATCCAGAAACTAGCCAGGTCCAGCAAAAAGCATTAACGTTGGTTTAAGGGGACAGAGGGAAAGTTGGCGGAAAAGTTAGTGGAGGAAAAAAGTTTCAAGCATTATATGTTCATTAAATAAAGATGTCATAAACAGACATGTAATTATCAGTTGCTAGAAGTTATAAGGCCTTCTCTAAAGGTCTACGAGGCCCTAAGGGCTCCACTCCAGTGCTAACCTAATTTCAATGATGGTGAGGATACCAAGACACCAGTATTACAACACACGGTACATGCACTCAGATCACTCGTACTGCCGTTTGGTTGAATACACATACCTTTCTTCAGGGCCTCCACCCTGGTTACCTTCTCCTAGTGACACATCTGTTTACAGAAACAAACCAGTACAGTTTACACTGGCTGTTAAATTCTAACAGATCTAAAGGAAACTCTCTATTTGCGTGTCCTTTTTTAAGTTGGGCTATTTAAGAGCAAATAAGATGAGTGTAGAAAAGCAAGGTGCATCGAGCGAGGTCATATCTGAGGTATAAATACTGGCTAAAACAGTTCTGATTTCTGGGGATGTTCTTTTCCGCCCAAGCACAAATTTTCTCACCTATTCGGATGAATGAATCTGTATATGTCTAGTTTACACAACGCCAGCAAAACTCCCATACTCTGGCTTTTCAACCTTAATGTCTGGAATTGTACGCCCAGGACATGAAAACTCCCCAGTATGTCTGAGTCAGACATTCAAGTCCATACTGGAGAATGAAACCTGACCAGACAGTGTCTACGAGACATTCAAGAGAGGAACAATGCGCCTGCTCCACCCACCTTCATCCGACACGCCTCATTCTGGAATTTGGTGGGTGTGCATTCCCCGTGCATTAAGTGGCCGTCCTGGGGGAGTTTGCCCTTGCGACTCCTCCGTGGTGGAGTTATGGCGCAGCAGTAAGGCTCTGGGAACCCCCGGTATTGCTCCCACGGGTCTCTGGAGGCCCCAAAATGCTCTTCACGGCACTGCATGCGGTGGTATGAATATGCATGCAGTGATAAATGGGGCCAGGCCCAGTCTTGATTGTGATCCATGGCTGGGGCCACAATTGTCCCCAGTCCTTCTGCTTTATGGCCTTGGTCTGTGAGTATGTGGCCGCCTCAATGCCTGTTCTGATTTAGATGCATGGGAATGGCCCTGCCTCTGCATACCCTAGACGCTCCCTGTCTACCTGGGTGGGTTTATGTCTCACTGAGGGTCTATAGATCCTTAAAGATGTATGCAAAGAGGGGAATTACGTTAGTACCGTATAATGGTATGTCTTGCGATTTACATAACCTACCATGGTGAGTTGGAGCAACAATAAACAAGTACGAGTGACGAAGAGGGGCAATAGCGGCCAGATAGAAATGGAAATCCTTCCCCTGACTGCACAGGAATCTACGGCATGCTTTTCACGCCAAAGTGGAGGCAACCAAGTCGGCCCTGCCCATATTCAACCCACCGCGTTCAAAGGCATGTTTGGTGTGGTGCCACCCAGGAGCTGCAGGGCCCCTGTCCCACGCGAGGTACGCGACCGGCCTGTCCGTCAATGGCTGTCAGGAGAAAGAGACGTCTGGACCGGCTCAACAATGCTGCCAGACTGCAAGGCATGCACTCCCCGCTCGCCGTCCTGCCTAGCAACCGCCGTCGAATGATAGAGAGGCTTCATCCCTAGCAACAAGAGCCAAGAGATGGCGAGGCCTCGCACCTTAGCAACAAGGTCCCCCTACAACTGAGAAAGGAGCTTCTCTGGGCAAGGCTGAAAAGACACCACCCACCCCCCACCTTTTTTTCTCCTGGTGTGAAGTTCATGTGATGGCTCAGAAAAGAGGAGATCCCCCACCCCCCCTCAGACACTTGTCAAATGGAGAAAAGAAAGCCGGGCAGATACTTGGTGGATAAGATCATGACTAATCTGTTGTTCTTTGCCGCCGAGATCCGACAGAGGCTCTAAAACAACTTCACACTGGCAGCAGCGCATACAGATGACTGCCTGGGACTCCCTCCTGCCTGGGGCACGAAGGGAGAATGGTTGTGGGGGGGGGAGAATGAGCATGTGGAAGGATGCAAATCCTTTATTCCAAACGGGAAAAAAACGTGGGAGCATTTGGGCGGGAAGAGGCTTTTTCCCCCACTGTGCTCCAGCATAAACTTTGTATTTGCATAGAAGCAGCATCTGCCTGAGTCTTATGGCATCTACTTATGAAAGTAGCTATATAACAAGACATACAAGGGACACTTTGAGGGGGTGTCTTATTTTCTGCCACTTCTTCTTCTAAATACGCTCATCATCAAAAGAACAGCTGCACCCAGAAGGAGGTGTGGGACTGCAGGTCTGTTGGGAAGGAAGATAAAGGTTACCAGAAACAATAAATGATGATCAATTTAGACTGATATGATCAATATTTATTGAGCTACACATACAGAAGTCGTGTCTCTCAGTATGGCGTTGGGTCACCATGTTTGCTAACGCAAGACGTGATGCCAGACATCTTGGCATGGAGCGGTAGAGGTTCCTAATGGTGTGATAATCCATCCCATGCAGCTTGAATATCCTCGCACAGTTCCTGCAGATGGTGCGGTAGGGGTGGAGGTGGAGTGACAAAAGGCCTTCTGGACATGTGACGCGTGACAACAAACCGTTCGCCTTGGGGCTGACCACAGTGCCTCCACACACGGATTCGTTGGTCGTCTCCACCAAGACTAAAGCGGGACTTGTCACTGAAGATGAACCGCTGCCATTCTGAGTCACTCCATGAGAGTCTGGCACGACACCATTGCACTCTTTGGTGACGGTGACGTGGTGTTAAGAACAGTCGTCATGCATGCGTGCATGTAGTCCTGCGTGGTGCAGCCGTCTGCCAATGGTGCTGGCACTAACAGGATGACTCATGGAGGACATCACTGCTCGCTGAATCTCTGCAATCGTGGCTGTTGGGTCAGTCAGGTACAGTGATGAGGCCCGTATCACGTTATCAAATCTACCCTCCAAGTTTCATTCCTGTCAGGTTGATTCCTTCTGGGTGCAACTATTGTACCTATTCTTTTGATGATGAGTGAAAACTTCAAAACTACATTTACAGAATTAGCTAACCAGGACATTCAAATGAAGACCAGTTTCTGTGATCTTGTAAAGCTCATGTGTCAGTCAATCATCTCTTGTTATCGTTGTGCCTTTATCTTGGGCAAACATCTCCTTTTTCCAAAGCAGCAGAGTGAGGATTAAATTATAAACCTCTTCCAAAACAAGCCTGGAGAAAACATGATAAGAGCTGGTGGAATAGTTCCACCTCCTCTTCGGTCGGTTTCCGCGGGAAGCAGATAGCGTTGCTGCTTTTAATGAGTCAGACTCAACTAGGCAAAGATTTCCTGCTGGTTGTGATAGGTGAATCTTCACACATCCAGGCAAGCGTGGTCTCAGCTGTTGAGGTGGGACTCGCCTTACATGTCACATTAAAACATACAACCAGGTGGTGGAACAGAGGGAAAGCTGTGGCCCTTTCCTTCTTCCTTTTGTTTCCCGGCCTGCAATTCCCGGCTGTCCCCATCTGAGTCCGTAAAGCCTACTTTCCTCCCTTCTGTCAGGTAGCAACCCCTTTTTTCCCTGACCACTGAAGGAAGATAATGCATGCCTGTCTCTGTCACTTAAGCGAGGGGATTGATTAAAGGGGCCTGCCAATCAGTTTATTCCAATCAATTAGTCCCCATTTGCCCAGAGCGCTGGCTTAGGCAGACCTTGCCATAATCAGAGGTTCCACCTAGTCATTAGCTGTAATTCTAGCCCTGATGTGGCTTCAGCTCCTCATACATGGGCTCTGTCTTGACTAGGGGTGGGAATGTGGCACAAGGAGCAAGCAAAGGCTGCCCTCTCTTTGTGCAGAGCAGATGCTGTTCCTCCATTGAACCTATCCATCGTCACCTCTAGATCTGTGGGGTTGAGAGCAGGCCCAAGGAACAGAGGAACAATCTTGTGAAAGGAGGTGTGAGCCAAGCTGGTTGGATGTGCTAATGAGCAGAAAGGAAGCTGAATTCGCACAGACTAAATCTAGCATGCACCGGGATTACGCGGTGCGCGCCACGAGCGTTTTTTTTCCCCCTGCGATGACTTCACACAAGGGATCAGTCGTCGCCCTTCTATAGGCTTCAAATGTAGATCTTCTTTTGAGTGCTTAAAACGTTCCCTCTGCTCCATCACATGGTTGAACACCTCTCCCTTTCTTTGCTCCTTAACTTGTCAATCAAGCTTGGCGAGTGACTGAAAAGGCAAATAATCAGCTTTCAAATTAGTCGTCATTATATGGAGTCCCCTTATGTCCCTCCTACTCTCTTTCACCCATGGCCCAATGCAGGTGGATCCTCTAATTAGATGAATCTTTCAGTCCGAGCCCCTCGCGCTCCTTCCCGATTGTTCGGCCACCGTCCCTTTCATTCCGGGCTCGGCTTTTGTGCCCAAATCAACAAGACCTGTGCTTCCAATGAATCCGCCGTTTCTCCAGACGCACGGGCTTGCTCCCGTTATTGTCCGTGGGGTCATGCTCCCGTGGACCAGAGCTGTTGACCCTTACAAATAGATTCATGTCACATTGAGCAAGGTTTGATTGGGTTTTAACAAGGGCCAAAGTTCCTGGCCTGAAAGGACGATGAATGAACATAAAGAGAAAGTAGACGTGAGGAGACGTTTGAGAAAACCAACACGTGAAGGACACATGGGAAGGGAAGGGTTCTTTAATGAGAGGACTTGTGCAGTGGGTTAGCATGACAAGGTAAGGCAGGCCTTGAAAGGGCATGATGCATTGGGAGAGGTCTGTCTGATTTAGTCTACTGTACCTAACTAGGGACTCTTGAAAGAGAGATATAATTTGATCAAGCCGTTTTGAAGATTCCTCTGGAATCTCAAGGTGTGCTGGGATTTTAGCCCACTTGGCCAATGCAAAGAATAGCATGTTTTGAGGATCAGCCTCCTATTTTGACCCATTATTGCTTCTTGTGCTCTTTTGAAAGACTTGCTGCGGCTATCTTACTTGGCTCAAAAAGGCATTTACCGACAAAGATCGTCTCCATGGACCTACTGAACGTAAATGAGAGTCACTAACAACCCTAAGTAGCAAGGTTTTGGTGCAGAATAACCAAGAACGTCAACAATTCTGTGTAAAAAGATCTATTAGCCCAGATGTACCAATCATCCTGCACCAATCAACCCCTCCAAGTGATATAATTATCAGGTCAGGAGGGGAAAGGCTGGTGAATAAAAGACACCACCTTTCTTCCACCCCCTACTCATAGCCCACCATTATACCCCACCAACAACAGGCCAATTTGTCCGCGAGGCCCCTTGTGCCCACACTCCCTGCCGAGTTATTTAGCTCCTCTCCTGCACTTCAATGGCAGGTACTGATTAGAGGGGCTGCAATCTCCCTCCCCTTCCCCAAAAAAAGAGAGAAGAGAGAGGGGAAAAAAAACTAGCCCCCTTCATCCAGGCAATCTTTAATCTGATTACAGGCTTTCTACAGCTTTTCAGACAAGACCAGCCTTGCGGGACAATGGCAGACCAAGTGGTTTCACATACAGCCTCTGAGCTATGTGATCCAAGTGTGGAAACTCGGGGTGCTCTCCCTCCACCGGCAGTCCTTTTCAGGTTAGACTATAGCCGGGTCAGCCCACCTGCCTGCCTGCCTGCCTACTCCTCCCGCATAGGGTCAGGAAAGGGGGGGGTGGGGATTAACGAGGACATCTCTGTTACAGGGTCAGCTCGCTCCTTCCCTCTCCAACCTGCACTGCCTCCCTCCTCCGCAACCCCTGCAGACTTGTTTGATTAGGAAGAGCAGATCTAACCCCGGCTCCTTCGCTCTCACCCACTCGGCTTGATGCCTCGCCGTCCTCATCCAGAGCCATGGGAAAGCCTTCGAATGCCTCCCCGCCCA
>CM067489.1:1263102-1291436 GCA_034552555.1 Semaprochilodus insignis
CACCGCAAGTCTCATTTGTACCTTGTAATCCCCCCAAAAAACCTGAGCGCGCCGCTGCATATCCTCCCTGTCATGTTCTTTTTCTTTTTTCCCTTCCCCCTTGTTTGACTTTCCTCCGGGAGAGGCTTACAAATGGAGAATTCCTCAAAGACTCCCGGCAGGACACAGAGGCTAACCTAATGGATGTGAGCAGAGAGAAAATAGAGAACGTTGATGGAGATTGACTGTGACAGATCAAAAAATCTCCGAGGCTGAAATTGTTTCATGTCATTTCTGACTTGAAGTCACAACTTAAAATGTATATCAGCTTTGTACTGATCTGTTTGGGGGCAAAAATCCAGGCTTCTAGCAAAATGTATCCCAGCTACACTAAAGTGGACTTCCACTATTCCACTATTTGCTTCAACATTTATGCAAAATCCAATCAATGAACAAAGTCATTCAGGATTGTTAGATGTGAATTGCTCCTTTGTGGAGACACTTACTGGCTTCTTCTCCTTGTGGAGTGGTGGTGGTGGTGGTGGTGGTGGTGGTGGTGGTAGGAACCAGGGCTGTTGGTAGGAACCAGGGGTATATTTGCCCACAATGTAAATATAGTCACATTGTTGTCTTGCAAGTCTTTATCTGTGATATTATTGATGGTAAAAAAGCAGGAAACCCACAAAGCAGTCTACTTTGGGGACTACCATGACTCAACAACACCCTGCCTATAGCCCTTCATAAGACATAACTTGTTTAATAAGCATGTTTGAGCTCAAAAGCTTCTAGCAAAGCCATTATAAAATGATATATATAAACATTTCATGGAATAACTTTATGGTTCCCTGGTTCCTGTCCCCAGCAACTCTCGTCAAGCATATTGACAGCTTGATATTAACAACTTAATTATGAACACATTTTTTACAACTTGGTGGAATTCCACTTTAAATATGAGTATATTCTCAAGGCCTTCAGTTCACATGGCTGAGGCTCATTAGATTTCTTCCCATAAACTTCATATATATCAACAGTATTTCTCCTTTTTCATTGCAGCAAATATTTAGAATGTGGTAAAAGCCATTAAAAGACTGCACTTGTTCTTATTACATATTGCTATCACCAATTAATTGTTCTGTTTGGACCAAATTGAACCCATTTTGCCAAGAACAACTACAAATGCACATGATGGATGCTTGAACATTCGCTTACAATCTGGCTGCGGAACAACCCTTATGTCTATTATAAGTTCATTAAATGTCATGGGGATTGATCAGGAAATGACCCCATTGACCCTCCTTGACCTCTCTACGAGTCTATTTCCATAAGAATAGTGGAACTAAGTCTGGCCAGAGGGTGACCAACAGGCTTCCTATAACGTATGAGCTAGGAGAACATTGTTAAAGGGCCCGTATCCTACATTTGTCTTGCATTTCATTTTTTTTTTAAGAATCCACTTATGACATTTTATGAGGTTTAATGGACCGAAACCAGCCGTAATTAGTTTTCACATGGGCATTTTTCCAACCTCTCTTTATCACTTAGCATGGAACAGGCAGTTTTACTGCGCCCTTGAGACTCGTATATGTAAATGAGCTCTTCTCTTATTGGCTGTCCCGTATTTGTACCTGCCTGTACTGGTACAAACATTTCTGGTTTGTAAGGTTAGCATAAATGGGCTAAGCTAATTTGCCCTGAATAGACGCGTCTATTGAAATGCGTTGCTTTTTGTGACATCACAAAAACAGCAAATTCAGTGAAACTTGAACAATGTTTATATAATAGATCAATCTCTAAAGCCTTAAAGAACTTGTTAAACTAGAAAAGTGCATTCCTGAAAAAAATGTGTGATTGATTGTGCAACTGATACAACTTGTTGCTGACTGGTTGGTAAGGTATCTCTAAAAATGAGAGGGAGTCTATGGGAGAAATAAGGGATGAATAAATGACACATAGAGGAGTGCGGGTCAGTATAGTATACCAGTATAGGATTAGAGTTTGGGGATCTGCCCTAAAGTGAGTACAGGTAGTTTGGTGACTGTAGGAAGCAATAAGGTTTGAATGGGGTTGAAAATAAATGGGTCTCTATGGGAGGAACAAGTGATGGGGGAAAAAGAAAAACAGACGAGTGCGGGTCAAACCAACTTTGATTTTGTGCTCAGGGGTCTGCCCTGAGATAGTGTATGTGAAATGGTGTTTGTCGGTCGAGCAGAAGTACAGTAGGTGAGTGTGTACTTTTCCATCCCATTCATTCTTAATGGGAAAAAGTTCTGCAAAAATACACAACTATGTGGAAACTGTGCATCCGATCCAAAAGCTGTATATAAGCATGCCATTCCCGATCAGACCGAACATTCTAGACTCGGAACAGTGTTGATATCTCAAAACCTGACCAAGAAGAAGTATAAGAGGAGTATAAACTGGATATCACTAATTCTGCATATCTACAGAGGCATAGCAGACCTTCCAGTATTACCCCGGTTCTAAAGAAATGCATGCTTAGCTTCAGTATAAACACCTGCATGACACATTGAAGAGGGGTTTTCTGAAGGCCAACCAGCCCTGTGTTGATCCATTTGACCTTTGGCCCTCACCATGTCTTTGCAACCGGCTAAACAAACAGTTTAGGAGCTGCCCAGGGGCCGGACAGCTGTCTTAGGGGCCAAACAATAAGGTGACCTCTTTAAACACCAGGCTGTTGTCCAGCCCTTCTGAATGATAAAGGGACAAAGAGAACATAATTGGGTCTAACTCGCACCAGCTCTGTTCTATTCTCCTAAAATTGTAGGCTTTGTCTCTTTCATTATTGCAGTCCAATGCATTATAATCATATTTATTGCATAAGCAACCAGACCCATATAAAGCACCCCTGTTTAGAGCTTTAGACCTTTGTGGCCTGGTGGTGCTTTAAACTCTTTGTTTAAGGTGGTTTGGATGATAGAAGCAACTCAGTATAGTTTGGAGGACTGAATTGAAGGTCTTCAAACCACAGCAGCAGGTAGTTTCGCATGGATCTGTGGAGACGTGATGACTGTTATATTATTATTTCATTAATTTATTCAGTGCAGCTTAAAGGAAGGCCTGTATATACACTGTCTAAAACAAGACTGAACCTTTTATGATTGGAACTTAAAAATGCTAAGAAGCCCAAATGGGTAATTTCACCCACTTCTTATACTTAGTATACTTTTTTGCACTCATGATTTTACTAAATATAATCATCAATGCTATTAATATCTACTTAGATAGAACTAACTGTACTTAACTGTACTTTTTTGAGACACTTCTTAGAGTCATTTAGAGATACTTAAATACATATTAAAGTACATATTTAGTACATTAAAATATTCATATTAGTATACTCATATTAAGTACATTAAAGTACTACTGAGGTAAATTGTACTTGTAATTGTTACATTGTTAATATATATATACCAATGTAACAATTACCAGTGTTTGTGATGAATATAGCCATTTAACACATAGAAGCCGGGAACAAAAGTCTTGTGCAGTGTAACTGTTTAGGCTGTACAGCCAACTTCACTGGTAGAAGAGGTAAGAAAAAGCCATAGTGGGGTCAATTTATCTCTGAAGCATGCAATATAAAGCACACATTTATGAGATTTATGTGACAGAGGTATTTAATCACCAGTCTACACCAAGAGCAACAAAATTATAATGTTAAACAGTTAAAAAAAAAAAAAACATTCAAAATCTGCTTCAAAATTCTTCAAAATCTGCTTCCAAATTCTTCAAAATCTGCTTCAAAATTCTTCAAAATCTGCTTCCAAATTCTTAAAAATTCAAACCTTTGATTTTTAAAAAATCATACAAATTTATTTGCACATTTACAGGCTAAGGTTAATATGCTAATACTCACAGCCAGAAATGAGTCAGTGAGTCACATAGCTTAGAAATAGTGAGCCTCTTTAACCAATTGATTTCCTACATTTCTTAGATTCTGTTCTTACCTAAAAACAAAGCCCAGTGTTTGTGATGAATATGGCTGTCTTGTCTACGTTTCACACATAAGCAGTTGGAATATAACACATAGAAGCCGGGAACAAAAGTCTTGTGCAGTGTAACTGTTTAGGCTGTACAGCCAACTACACTGGTAGAAGAGGTAAGAAAGAGCCATAGTGGTGCCAATTTATCAGTGAAGCATGCAATGTAAAGCACACATCTATGAGATTTATGTGACAGAGGTATTTAATCACCAGTCTACACCAAGAGCAATAAACTTATAATGTTAAACAATTAAAAAACATTCAAAATCTGCTTCAAAATTCTTCAAAAATCTTCAGAGTCTGCTTCAAAATTCTTCAGAATTCTAAGACTTCAACAAAGATGTCTGTTCTTTCTACTATGAGTTCAATATTCTACTATACATTTTTGAAAAATTATACAAATTTATTTGCACATTTACAAGTAAAAGGCTAATATGCTATAATTCACAGTTTGCCAGAAATCAATCATTGAGTCATTTAGGGCAGACACAGTGGACCTCATTCACCAATAGCTTTCCTACATTTCTTAGATTCTGTTCTTATCTGAAAACAAATCCCAAATTAGCAAACACTGGTGAATTTCGGAATCTTCCTGGGTAAGGGCATTTTAAGGGTAAATTCCTTCTCAAGTCCATTTCGGTGAATGTGGACCATTGTCTTAAAGTTTAGCGAGCAGAACTCTAGGTCAACAGCAGAGCAGTGGTCTTCAAGCCTCCTCCTGGAGATCTGCCCTGAGATTCATTCCCAAATTGATCCGCTGCAGCCGATCCACCTAAGCAAAGACCCTGGAACAGCCGTGTTAAATCTGGGCTGGGACTGAACCTCACAGGTATATAGATGTCCAGCAAGAGGGCTGACGACCACTGAAGCTGGTTATTTTGTACGGGACATTTTAAATGTCTGGCTGTACACTGGGGGCTGTTCCACTGACCATGTAAGAGTGTCCCAGTGGTTTGGGCTTCATCAGACTGATTCTGTTGAGAAGTTGGCCTCCGCCCTGTGGATAAAAACCAGTAGTTCCAGCATAAAGCATTAGCTGTTGTTCATTACTGGCAGCGGTGGACGAAGTACATAGACCATGTAGTTGGGTTAAAGTAGAGTCCCCAAGGTAAACTCCTCCTCCAGTGTCAGTGTCAGTTCCTCCCTTTAGACCTCCACTGGAGTAACAGTACTAAAGTATGTACCTTCAAATGTACTTAAGTATGGAGAGTAACAGGAGCATGATTTATTATGGCTCTAATGTCCTCTTATCATTTCTGGAACAAGACTCTTAATCAGCTCAGTGTAGGTGAAGAGACTCGAGTGTCTCTCAGTCCACCAGTCTTTAATAGAAGCTTGTTAATTAGTCTGACACTGACGTCTATTACAATCATCATCGACACAGAACACTGAAGGAGAACAGGTTCCATTAGCTAGAACCAATCTCTGTCCAACAGGTCAAAACAAGCTCAAAACACAGTGACCGCTGTACCCTGATTGGTGGACTCGCTTCACTTACAGTACACTAACGCATTACACTTACTGAGTGCCTGTACTGTTCTACTGTACATCTATGTGTGTTTTATGTTTTCCAAAATGTTTTCCAAAAAGTTCCAAATTGCTTGCTTTGGGGGCTTAGGATCCATATTACTGTGTCTTTAAGACTGATATATGTAAATGACCTCTGGTCTGATTCTTTCACAAAGCAGCTTCTTAGAACTTTAGTATGAATAGGAGGAACTGAAGTGTGGAACAGGTGAACAGGAGCTGGTCATGACATCACGAAAACAAGTTGTTTCTGCAGCTTGGTCTCCATAGTGTTTAAATATGGCCATTAAAATCTGTCCTTTCAACAGCCGACAGAAAATGTTGGGTTTTTGTTCTTCACTTTTTGTGGAGCACCAAAAGTGGTTCTTCTGTGGCACTGCTCAAAGAACCTTTTGTGACGCCTGTATTTTTAAGCGTATAGTGCCCCCAAGTGGTGCTTCAGGAGAATGCAGTTCCATGGCTGTGTGCCTGTATTGACAGCTGTTTATTCACCCATTCACTTAATTCAGTGCTTCAGAAACTGTCAACAACACAAACAGCTCTGTACTCAATACTGAATTTAAGCTAAGGCCAGGGCCAGATTTCTGGATAGCAGCTCTGATGTGTGTATGTCTTGCTGTTGTGAATGTTGTATGTTAATGGTATTAAGGCCTGTATGATCCTTATTACTTGTGCTTGTGAGGTCACAGACAATGCTAAGTTTAAGCTAAGGTGTTTCTAGAAATGAATGGGAGTCTATGGTAGAAATAAAAAATGATAGTGCGGGTCAGTATGTCTGTGGATTAGAGTTGGGGATCTGCCCTGAGTGAGTAAATGCAGTTGGTGTCTGTAGACTGAAGGAAACAATAGGGTTTGAATGGGGATGAAAATGAATGGGACTCTATTGTTGGAACGAGGGATGGGGAAAATAAAAGACAAACAGACCAACACTGAATTTGTGCTAAGGGGTCTGTCCTGACATAGTGTATGTAAAGCGGTGCCTGACGGTCGAGCAGATGTACACTAGGTGTTCATGTACTTTTTCGCCCCATTCATTCCTAAATTCTTAAATTTGGAATTTAATGGAAGTCTTTCCTCAAACTGCAAGTCAGGTCAAAAAGCTATATACACCCTTACAAAAAAGTATACCTAAAGTTCAGTATATTGAAGAAACTTAAGTATAGTTAAAGTATATTTCCCAAGTATACTTTATTGTAGTAAGTATACTAATATCAGGGTACTAGTAGTAACTTGTAAGTGTACTATTTCAGGACTTCTTGGGACCAAATTGGCCACTTTTTAGTTTATGAAAGTTCACTTTACATATACTTTAGGTGTAAGAGTAGTAAACTTTGACTACACAACTAGTTTACACCTACGTTTTAGTTTGTATTGCATATTTACTAAAAGTAACTTATAGCTATACTTACTTCACTAGTTATATACTTCTATCCCACTTTTTAGTTACTTCTAGTACTTTTAAGTATATACTCTCACGGCAAAGTATACATGTAAGTCTTCTTCAAGTGACTTTGACAAAATACTTTTATAGTTAGTTATACTTAACTACACTTAAATATACTTATATATATAATACTTTACATATAATATTTTGTTGCTGTCCAAAGAAAAACATGTATCTCCATTTTTGCAGATTTTTACTTTTAAGAATCATTTGAACACAGCAGCGGCCGTTTACACTGTGTGAAGATTTCATGATGAATGGACCAACAGAAATGGCCCAAAACTGCTGGAAAAACCGTCTGGTTCCATTGACTTCCATTCAAATCAAATGAGGTTTGTGCCTTCTCCTGTAAAGTCACTATTTTGGAGATACTTGTTTTCCTTTGGACAGCAACGATATATTATAACTATATACAATACAGCATATAGTTTACTACTTATATATTATTTTAAAGCTTACTTTAAATTATATGACTAGCTTCAAATGTAGGTATTATTTTTATACTTTACTACTTTTAGCTGTACTGCAAGTACATATTAACATAAACAGGACATACTCAGGATTAAGATCATATTTGCATTCTTTATAAATCAACAGTTCCAAACGAACATTGCACTGGATGTCTTTATGTTCAAGGCAAGAATACGTCATGATACTGTTTGTAAGGATCTCCATCAAAGGATTAAAGATCACAGGACAAATATACTCAGACTTTTCTGTGTACTGGTCAGTATATATACTATATACCGATATACTGATATACTAGCGTGAAGCGAGCCCACCAATCGGGATACAGCGGTCAGCTTGTTTTGACCTGTTGGACAGAGCTTGGTTCTAGCTAATGGAACCTGTTCTCCTTCAGTGTTCTGTGCTGATGATGATTTGAATAGACGTCAGTGTCAGACTACTTAATGAGCTTCTATTAAAGACTGGTGGACTGAGAGACACTGGAGTCTCTTCACCTACACTGAGCTGATTAAGAGTCTTGTTCCAGAAATGATAATAGGACATTAGAGCCATAATAAATCATGCTCCTGTTACTCTCCATACTTAAGTACATTTGAAGGTACATACTTTAGTACTGTTACTCCAGTGGAGGTCTAACGGGAGGAACTTCTACTGACACTGGAGGAGGAGTTTTACCTTGGGGATCTACTTTAACTCAGCTACATGGTGTGTGTACTTCGTCCACCACTGATGAAATAGTGACCACAAAGTACCAAAATAATATTCATATTCAAGGACACCACTTACACATCAAAGTTCTTGTTGGCCCTCTGGTTGTTGTACTCAATAATAGCAGGGATGGTCTCTTCGTCCTCCGGCAGCTGCACGGAAACATATAATAAGCCTGAATCTCATATTTATAATACATACTATTTATGATATATAGTTTTAATAATATATAATATTTATAATATATACTGTATATGAAATATACTGTATGTAAGGCTATTGTACTGTGTCAGAGGACACTTGCTGTCTTGCATCTAAATGACTTCATCAAGCCTACAGCAGTAACTGGCTATGATTAGTAATGATGTCCAACAGCACCATCTAGTGGTGAAAATCATTCAGCACAAGCACTCCACCCTCCCTCACCTCCCAGTACACTTCATCGTCGAAGCAGTTGTCGTCCTCCGGGTCCCCCCAGATCGGCAGCTTCAGGATGCCACCTACATGACAAATCTCCGTTAATCTCTTACAGACACAGGCTCAGGCGTTCACTGCTACAGGAACATCAGAGGAGCTGAATAAGTGCAGCACTCACCCACCAGCGCTCCACCTCCCAGTCCAAAGATGAGAGCCACGCAGAGTCCAGCGGCCTGATGAGCTCCCTGTGTGTTCACTGTCCTGTTGGCAAACTCACCCTCGAACATAAAGGTGCTAATCAGCCTGTTAAACACAGAGACACAGGGACACGAAGACATGGAGGCACAGAGACACAAGGACACAGGGACACAGGAACAGAGAGACACATAGACACAGAGACACGGAGACACAGAGGAGAGTTTCAGTATGTTTATAGTTCTGTAATATTCTACTATAATGAATAATAATAATAATAATAATAATAATAATAATAATAATAATCATCACCATCATCATCATACATTAATTAATTAATTAAACAGAAAGTTCTACTACTGCAGTGATGATCTTGAAGCTGATTGGCTGTGTGATTGAAGTGCTTCTGCTGCACTCTGCTCTCCCTTTCTGCCTCTGTCTGGTCGTATGACCTCCTCCTCCTCCATCTTCTTCCTTCTCTCTTTCTTTTCCATTTTTCTCTTACTTTTATTTTGTCTTCTTTCTTTCTTTCTTTCTTTCTTTCTTTCTTTCTTTCTTTCCTTCCACCTCATTTCTTTTTGTCTTTTTTACAATCTTTTTAACTTTCCTGTCCTCTACTTTCTTTCTTTTATCTTATTCTTCCTTTCTTTTGATGTTCCTGTTCTTTACTTCTTGTTTACTTTTTGTTTTTCTTCTTTTTTACTGTTTTATTTTGTCTTTTTGTTTTTCTTTTCCTTTCTTTTTTATTTTCTATTTCTTATTTTTTTCTTCTTTTTTCTTTCTCTCTTTTCTTTCAGTCTTTGTTTTTCTTTCTTGTTTTGTTTCTTTTTCCTGTTAGTTTCTTTCTTGCTCATTCTGTCTTTATCCTTCTTTTACCTTTCTTCCTCTTTCTATTTTCTGATTCTGGCTGTGATTGTCTGCTCTCCCTTTCTGCCTCTTTATGACTTTTCATCCTCCTCACTTGTCTTTGTTCATCCCTCCATTACTGCATTTAAAGCATCTGATAATAATCTTAATAATAATAATAATAATAATAATAATAATAATAATAATAATAATTAGTATTATTAGTATTATTATTATTAGTATTATTATTATTAGTAGTAGTAGTATTAAATGTATTTAGTATTATTTCTAAACTTTATACTATTGGCTGACTGATTTTCATTTGTTGTTGCCCAGATGTTTTTCTTTCTTTCCTCTTATTTTTTTTTCTTTTTATTCAATCCATTAATTATTTCTTTCTGGGTTTTTTATCCTTTTCAGTTTCCTTAGTTCCTTTTCCTTTCTTCCATTTGTTCTCTTTTTCGTCTGTCCTTCTTCTCGTTTTTCTTCTCGTTTTTCTTCTTCCATCCTTCATTTTTTAGTACTACCGTCCTTTCTTCCATCCTTCCTTATTTCTTTTTCCTTCCTTACATTTTCTCTCTTTTTCTTCTGTCCCTCTTTTCTTTCTTTTTTATTTCTTTCATCTTTTCTTTTTTAGGATTTTCCTCCTCCCTTCTGTCCTTTTTGGCTTCTCTCTGTTCTTTCTCTCTTTTCCTTTCTTTTTCTCATTTTCTTGTGCCCTTCTTTTCTTTTGTTTTTCTTCATCAGATCATTCCTTATTTAAATCTTCCCTTCCTTCCTTTCCCGTTTTACTGCATGTGAATTCTGTGATTCATTTCTTACTAACATTAAGATACTGTATATCAGGATATATAGATATTGCCTTCAGGAAATGCCAACCACCCAGTGAACCACACTCACCCTTCACGTCCGTAGACAGACTCGCTTGCGGTGGCGGCCGTGATGGCACCTACAACACCACCAAGTAAGCCAGGCATAGCGTGTAGATTGTGGATTCCACAAGTGTCCTGGATCTTCAGATGCGTCTCCATGAACGGCTGGGTGCAGAAATCAGCACATTAACGCTGGACATTCACATTCGGCATGAACATACAAACTCACAGTCCAACAAACCGCACTCACGGTGAGCACCAGGTAGCCGAAGGTGGACAGGATCCCACAGCAGAAGCCAACAATGAGTGAGCCGTAGGGCATGATCATGAATTCAGCTGCTGTACCCATGGCAACGCCTCCAGCTAGGGTGGCATTCTGGATATGAACCTAAACCGCAAAAAACAGACACGTCAAGGTCTGTCAGCAGAGCGGCCATCAATCATCTTCACACAACAATTACTGTCACATGGTCTGTGTAGCATGGAAAATTACCATGTCCAGCTTGCCTCTTTTGGCCGAGAGGCTGGAGACGGCGAAGGCTGTGAGAACGCTGGCGGCCAAGGCCAGGTAGGTGTTGAGGACTGCTCGGTGCTGTCCGTCTCCATGGTTCGCTACGGCGGAGTTAAAGCTGGGCCAGAACATCCAGAGGAAGAGGGTTCCTGGGAAGAGATATGCCATCATTAGACGCATCATTGCCTTCAGAGTTGATACACTTTTGATGCTACACATTATGTGGGAACGTATTTCCCAAATAAGCTGATATAACTCACCTATCATAGCGAAGACATCCGAGTGGTAGTGGGAACCATGTAGAGGTTTACTCCGATGTAAAAACGGCCGGTACAGAATCCACGATATGACCAGACCATAATATCCCCCAAAGGTGTGGATGGTCATGGAGCCACCTGCATCTTTAGCCTGTACCAGGAAATTCAGATGAGCATAATGAGAGCTCCAGGCTAGGAATCAGCAAAAAGCTGGTTTATCCACACTGACCTGCTAGCGCCACCTACAGTTAGAGACTTTAGAGGCCATAAATAATTTGATGAAAAATCAAAACTGATCAATTTTCACCTTCCCAAACTGCGGGTGATTAGCCAAGACGTGTCTAATGCTAATGCTAACAAACAATAGATCTACCCTCCTGCAGATCCAGCCCATCCAGCTCATTAACATCTTCTTCAAAAGTCCTTGATTAGCCTTAACGTTACCTAACGGGGAGGGGTAGTACACAGATGGACTGAATTTAGGACAGTATCTATTGCAGAACAGCAGTTCTAACTCCATAATCTCCTCCATTAACTCCAAACAAGAACCCAGTACTGCACCAACATCCTAACTAGATTAAACGTCCTAAATACCGTCCAACCCCAACAGTGTCCATTTCTATGGTTGACCGGCAGCAGAGTCCACTATAACTATAACCAGCATAATGACCTCACATTTATCTCCACTGTAGCTTTTTTCAGTGTGAGGCTTTTATTCTAACAGTGTTTAAAAATCCCAAACACTGCAGACACCACATCTCCACCGTCCCCTCATATACCTTGCTGTGTTAATGTTGATGAGAACTGCTCAAATAGAGTATTACAGTGAGGGTAGAGGTGAATAATGAGGAGGAGGAGCTGAACGTGGCCCTGTTTATTAGGTGGAATAATATTAGGAGCTCAACTAAATCAACTGGGAAATGGAAACTGAAACTGGGGAGCGGTGATGCTCTGATAAACAGCAGGGGACGCTCTCGCTACATTCATAACTTACAGTTTATCAGACTTTAATTTAGTATTTGTCCTTTTCTACATTAGTAACACGAGCTGTTTGGATAACTAACTAACAGCTTTAATATCATTCTGATTCGTGTTTATGTTTCAGCTGTGAGTGTATGGACGGTTGCTCAGGTATGACAGTTGATTGACCCTGAGTGAGTAGTTTAAGATCTCCTAACATAAGACAAAATCAAGATTACTTTTGACTCTGTAATACTAATTTGTATTATTTTGACATGTCAGATCAAAACAGACAGGAAGTTTCTGTAATATGGCCCCAGGGGTACTCCTGTCTTGAAAGGCCAAAGCCCGGTACAGTTCAGTGATTTACCTGCTCAGACACACCTGACTGCACCCAGGTGCTAATTGTCAGGTTTAGGGAATGCATATGAGTGGGGAAACCTCCAAACTGTGCTGGAGGCCGGCCCTCCAGGACCGGGGTCGTGCACTCATGAACTAGACTCGCCATGCAGCAGATCTCTAGGTGGGGGGTTGGTGGCCATCGCAATAGAAGTCAATAGTCACCCAAAATACTCTGTAAACACATCCCCAAAGCGTCTCTCAAGTTGTTCAAACCAAATCCAGGTCTTCACTGAGGTAGAGCAAGCTTGTGCTTTAGGAGGCAGTGTGATGCAATGACAACATGCACATGAAGGGAAGGCATGATTTATAGCTCGCACTAAGTCATAGCGTGTCCTAAACCACAGGTCTGTGCAACCAAAATGAAGATCCGGATGAGATTTAAGCGAGTTTTGGGGTTGCATTTATAGGAAGGATCTGGGTGACTATTGACTCCTAGTGTTTGTTAGCATCGTTAGCCTCTTAGCTCCAGATCTCTCTAGGTAGCAGCACTGGCCCTTGTTCGGGCAGTGTCTGAGCTCAGGGTGAGTTTTAGACTCCTAACCTACTTACACTAGCTGGGAAACATTATCCGACGGAACGCTAAGCACGGTTGTAAGTCGCTCTGGATAAGAGCTAAAAGCCGTAAATGTAAATCTGAAAGCCCAATTCTGAGCACAGAAATGCTTTGGGCTGGATATATAAGGCATCTGGAATAACAGTGGTCCAATGGAGGTTGTAAAGTGACCTGTGGTAGTGCTCGGTTGGGGGACTACAGTCAACAAATGGGCTACAGTCTGCAATTCTATACCCATACGTTGGAGCTACAAGATTGTAGCACTGGCCTGGGAAAGGAGTTACAAGGGAGACCCTATGTAGATGTAGACCTATATAACTTACATGAATAAGGTTGAGGATGATGTACTCCTCCACTGCAAACAAGGTGACTCCAAACAGCGTCATCACCATTAGCTGTACTGGACTGACTTTACCCAGACAGGCTCCAAACGCGATTAGGCACCCAGCCACACAGAAGTCAGCATTGATGATACTGAGGGGGGAAAAATAGCATTGATTACAGTGTGCTTGATACCTTGTGCTGTAGCAGTTGGCAACAGAACCAGTTCAGCTGGATCATGTCTGTCAACTCTGACTCCCGGCACTTACGAAAAGAATTAAATTGAAACCACAGAGGATATGGCACCATGTCAACAAATTGCTGAGTTATGAAATCACTTCATGCTCCCTAATGACTAAGATGTGGCAGATCTTTCAGGTTCCTCTGCCTACTGCTAGGTAGATGCTTAGGCACTGCCTGGTGACATAACCACCATACCAAACAGTTCTTACTTCTCCACTCCAATTCTGATGGTCCCATCAACTGGATCCAGTGAGTGGAACCAGCCTTGCATAAGCAGGGCCCACTGAATCCCAAAGGCGGCGATCAGGAAGTTGAAGCCTACGCCACCAAAGCTGTAGCGCTTGAGGAAGGTCATGAGGAAACCAAAACCCACGAAGATCATCACATGAACATCCTGGAAACCTGCCCAGCGGATGGGTGGAGAGGGGAGAGGAGAGTTACAGTAAAACAGGTGCATTCAGGAGAAGACTATGCCAACAGATACGCCTAAAATTTGTTAACATTATGCCTTATTGCTTACAGGAATTTCAGAGAGGAATATGGTTTGGTGATGGGAATTTCAGGGAAGATGCTCCTAAAGCTTTTGGAATTGTTCAGTGTTTAAAAGTACCTGTTGCTTTTGACATTGTGTGCAAATTCCATGAGGACTGGAACCAAAACAAAAAACATTCCCCAAAACTTACATTGGTCAAAATAGGTTTGGCCAAACTGACAAGTCTTTTCCCATTTTTCCCATTCCGGTAAAGTTACATGGTTTTGTTCCAACAGCAAGGATATACACTACCAGTCAAAAGTTTAGACACGGCTCCTAATAGCAGGTTCTCCTTATGTAGATCTAAATGCTGTAGAATAAAAGTGAAGACATCAAACTATAAATAGCACTCATGGAATTATACAGTCCACCTTAAAACCCTCCAGAATGGAGCTTTACAGGAGGATGAACCAGCTTTCTTAACCTGCAGTGGAGCTGATAGAACAAGGTTTATTTCTAAGCAGGTTTGGAGCAATTCTATTGGTCTGTCCCTCATGAATATTCACTAAACTGAAAGGAGAACTAGAGCTTTTACACTGTGCAGAAAAAGAGATCAAAGTTTTTACACCACTAAATATATATTAGAGGTGGAGATATGGAGAAATATCATACTGTGGTACATCAAGAGGATATGTGGTATATCAGGGTATGTACTGGTTCAGACTCTCATCAGTTAGAGCTGTAAGTGTACAACTGTAGAGTCTTTAAGACCACCAACTACATCCGTTTAGTAGGGTGTTTCTAAACTCTGTGTTGTTATCTAACCTAGAGTTACATACCAAATACCAAAAAATACCCCAAACTTCCCAAAAAAACCCCAACTGATCAGTACAGTTAACCAGGATAAACTGACGAGCCAATACTCACTGGGATATCTATAATAGAAGTCATTCTCCACATGGCTCGTAATGTTGTTCTTGCGCATATGTTCAACCCAGTGAGCATCCGACTCCTCGTCATAGCGCACAAAGACCCCAAACAGGATGATCATGGAAATCTGCCACACGAAGCAGACAGCGGGCAGACTGATCCGGATATTCGTGTTCTTGGGGCGGTTGCAGCAGGCCTGGCAGTTCCCCATTGTGTCTGCAGGTGATGACCAGGGTAAGGGCAGCTTCAGACAGAACTTAGCAGGCGTTGAGTGCAGAGGTATTTATAGTGGAGAGCTTAGAGGTGTGTCACACCTGGGCAGGTGTTTGGCTAATAGGCGCACCTGATGCAAAACAGCCTGCAGATACAGTGCACATTCCTTCTGATCAATATTTGTTCCATTTCAGAATGTGCTGATGTTTCCTTCACCGGCTCTTCACTACAGCTTTCCGACCTCTGAAGTAAGCAAGTCATGAATCCATTAAGGGTATATAAATAAATGTGTGTTTTATATTCTGACTGTCATTAGATAATCTTTCCACAGTCAACGAATGTGAAATACGGTCACACCCAGAAGATTTCTGTCGATTTTCTAAGAATTACTAGGTAAAATTAAGCCAACACAGCCAATCTACTACTTGCAAGCCACTACTTGTAGAAACTAATTATGTATTTCACCATCCAACACTTTTTTTATACTGTAAACCCTAATAAGTTAAGTATACTCAAACAATGTAAGGTAACTTTTTTTTTTTTTTAACTTAAAAAAAGTTTTTTGGGGGGTTTTATACATTTTTTAAATTTTAAGTTTAAAAAAAAAAGTTTGAGTAAATGACTTACCTTACATTATTTGAGTATACTTAACTTATTACGGTTACAGTATAAAAAAAGTGTTGGATGGTGAAATACATAATTAGTTTCTGCAAGTAGAGTCTCCTAAAAGTTAAAAAAACCTATTTTTTTAGTTTAAAAAAATTCCTAAACATTTTTTTAAGTTTTAAAAGTTTTTAAAAGTTTGAAATTATGCATAGAGTTAAATACACTCAAACTTTTAAGTTTAACAATCAAAGTAAACATCACAAACTGTGCTGTTGTATATATTTGAGCATAAATAACTTTTTTTAGTTTTATTTTAAGAGCTTAAAATATGTTTATATAACTACATCAGTATGTTTTCTTTAATTTTCACAACACTTATTTAACTCTAATGATCACAAACTGAGATGTAAAAAGCTCTTTAATAAAGAGTCTTCAGCACCAGCGTTAGAGTAGATGTTAGAACTGGCAGTAATTGAGTCCCTAAACACATTCATGGTTAGGACACCCACAACATGTAAAGTGCATCCAAAGTTGTATTTAACCCAGATATAACATGTGACTCTGTTGTTTACTTAAAAGTAACATTGAAAGGAAAAATAAGAGCTAATAAACAAAAGGAATTCTGGGTAATTCCACCCTGTTTTCCCCTATTGTTTGTCTTTTTGAGTTTGTTCTATGCACTAAAATAGGTACACTCAAAATATTCAACCAGACAGTACAAAGAACTCACCTGGATTAAGCGATAGCAACTAAGTGAAAGCAAGTAAGCAAATATTACTTTATCATTCAAGTGTATGTTTACAGTTTAACAGGACTGGTAAAAACAAGATTATATCGCAAATGTATATGATATTACAAGAAGAACCAACTAAAAACAAACTAGATAAAAATCTGGATATTAAGGAGAAATGGGAATTTGAGCTGAACACCATAATTCCAGATAAAAACTGGATATTATTATGTATGAAATTTTAATGTAAAATACACAGGATTTTTTAGGCTGTCATATCAAAATCTAGTGGAACCACGGATCTGTCCTGGAGGGGCTGTGGTAGGAGACCATACACACATATTCATATACAAATTCCTCTCTGTACAAACACATTTGGCAAAAAGTTCTAAAATTCTAAAATTCTAAATTCAAAAATTTTGTACTGTCCAAAATGATCAGAATGTGGGCCAAACATACAAACTGAAATAAAAACATGCTTACATATAGAACTGGATATTGGAGCTAACAATCATGTAATGCTACTAACAGTCCTAATTCTAATTGGCAAGCAGTTTAATATCCAGCCTGAGGCTGCAGTAATACAGTAGAAGGAAAAGTTGAGGGTGTTTACTACATTACTAAAACATAACCGCATGGCTACAGTTAAAATGGTCTATAAATGGTCTCCAGTTATTTCATACTTAAATGATGTGATCCAAGAGATAACCTGATTTAAGTGTCAGCACCTTAAAATATAAAATAAAAAAATACTATAAAAAAAGTTTGTTATTAATTTTTTTTTTTATCAAACATTTCACCTACTGCACTGCACTGAATCTGAGAAACAGGGATAATAATACTGTTTTATAATGAAAATTTCAAAAAATACAATTTTATAAAAAAAAAAAAATTAAAATTTTGCACAATGTGCTCAAAAAGGCATATCGTGGCATAATTTATTACAACAACAATAACCTCAGATCAAAATCTTGTATTATTGTTTTTTTGCCCTTTGTGTTAAGAATTCATGATAAATGGACCAATAGAAACGATTCTATAAGGAAGTTACCGGTTTAAACAGGAAGTGTCGGCTTTGTTTTAGTACTAGAATTGGGCGATATCTATTATATCACTATAATTCAGGAATGTTTTCATGCATGAGATTTTTAAATATTTTGTGTTTTTGAGGCTTTATAAGTTTGGAACAACACAATCTGAAGTGCCACATTCTTAAAATACTACCAAAAATAGCAATTAGCAGTTGTAAATGAGTTATTATTATTAATTATTAATTTTTTTTATCAAGCATTTCACCCACTGCACTGAAAACAGGGCTAATTATGCTGTTTTAAAATGAAAATAAACACAAAAAATGAAAATGTAATTTTACTAAAATCAAATAAAATAAAATTTCCACAATGCGTTCAGAAAGGCATATCATGGCATAATTTATCACAGCAACAATAACCTCAGATCGGAATCTTGTATAATTGTTTTTTGCCTTTTGTGTTAATAATTCATGATCAGTGGGCCTATAGAAATGGTTCTGTAAAGAAGGTACCGGTTTAAACAGGAAGTGTCAACTTTCTAATGTACATGCAAAACCAATTGGCATTTAATTACAAAGGAATGTGTTCAACACCACCTCAGAGGGTCATCAATCAAACCGACTTCACTGCACACTTTCCAGTCCTCTGAAGCACACGCAGAACACAGATGCCATGACCACAGGCGGCCAGGGGTTTTGCAGGGACTCCGAGCCTTAGGCGCAGTTTATGACGCAGGTTTACAGAGAGATTGGGAGAAACACCTTGAACGGCTCGTCTAGTGACTGACATGTTGTTAGTTTGATTGACGTGATGCTTTAAAAACTCACTGTTCCAGTAAGCTGTTATTTGGCCTGCGGAACGGTACATAGTTTACTCGTGGACGTTTCTAAAGCACTTCATTAGGTTCACCCAAACGCAGTGATCCCTCAGGTTTCAGCAAGTGCTTAGAGCTATCAAAACAAGCTGACAAGAGGATTATGGAGGAGGTACCTAGACTTGCTGAGCTCCACTCACCCTGCACGCTTGAAGGTGACCCACCTGTAGGTTTGAAACAGAGATACATGCAAATGATTCAAGTTTCACACTCGGCCGCACATGTGGTGTAAGCAAGGACGGGTCTTATCTCTGTACCTGACTGACCCAACAGCCATGATTGTAGACATCCAGCGAGCAGTGGTGTCCTCCATGAGTCATCCTGTTAGTGCAGCACCATTGGCAGACGGCTGGACCACGCAGGACTACATGCACACAGACCGTTACCACGACTGTCCTTAACACCACATCACCGTCACCAAAGACTGCAATGGTGTCGTGCCAGACTGTCATGGAGTGACTCAGAATGGGTCATCTTCAGTGACGAGTCCCGCTTTTGTCTTGGTGGAGACGACCAACGAATCCATGTGTGGAGGCACCGTGGTCAGCACCAAGATGAACGGTTTGTTGTCATGCGTCACACGTCCAGAAGGCCTGGTGTCACTCCACCTCCACCCCTACCGCACCATCTGCAGGAACCTCTACAACTCCATGCTGTGACATTAGCAAACATGGCAGCCATTAGGGAGTGAATGAGTGAAATGTGTTCACAGTAAACGTAAAGATTAGCTAACATAGCGGATGGCAATATGTGGAAGCCCAGGGGAAGAAAAAGACAGAAGTAATGTAATCTGATGAATGAATACTTTATCTGACATGTAGTCATAGTAACTGTCAGATGCTCGGAGCAAAGTTAGCTAGTTTGACAATGTTTGCTAATTTAATAAACAGCTAGCTAGCTAGCAAGAGTTAGTGCCAGTTACTCCCACCCTAATTCTGTTAGGAGAAGCTGGAAAGACTAATAAGGTGATATGAAGGGAAACAAAATTCACCATTCTGAAAAACACTGTCTGCCCTGATGGAAACACTTACAGCCATGTTAGCCTAGCTAGCTAGCCAGTGTTAGCCCTGCTTATAACAGTGGATTAAACTGTGTTTCCTTTAGTCAGTAACTGATGTAAGACTTTAGATTTCCATCTTCAGCTCATTCACTGTGTTAGATACATACAGTAAACAGCAGCATCGTGTAAGAGAAGTGCTGACTGAGTACAGGATATGTGTATGAATGCTAGCTGTAATATACTCCTGTTAGTGTTTGGAGTGTAATAGGCTATAATGTGGCTCAGGTGCTGTAATACCTGGGTTTCACCATCCAAGGGGCCCCAGCCTAAACCTAGAGGATCACTTTGTTCAGGGCCGACTCTGTTAAACTCAACTGTGTAACGTGTAGATGCTAATCTCAGTAAATATGCTTGCTAAATGACGCTTGCTAACAATGCGGGCAAAGACTAATTTGTCAAACTACCTGGACATTATCTTCAGCTCCTTTGCTGCCTGCTAATGGACTGTAACTCTTTCAGAAGTGGCTGATAGTAAATGACTTTCTTCTACAAAATGCTGAGGGTACTCAATGGCCGTTCTTCTTTATCTTAGGACCTGCACCACTTCCTCAAAGGGGTTTCCAACTTGTCTTTTTCCAGGACCTACCTTAGTCTAGACTGGGAAACAGGCTTCAGACAGAGGAGCCTGCAGTTTCTGCTGCACAGAAAGGTGAGCTGCAGTGATTTATTGGCTCTCCAGCTTTTGTCAGGGTGCGGGACAGCATATTTGGTTCCTCCAGAAACCTAGCATACCAGCTTGTTTACTTTAAACCTCTTCATAGGACCTGCAGAAACGCCTCCAAGCTTTAAGAGGGTGTTATTTCAGGACGAAAGGTACGGCTATTCAAGTTCCAGGAGTGTCATATTTTAAAAGGTTATTAGGCATAAAATTAACCAAGTTTTTAAACACCTCAGTGTCACTGCTGGACTGAGAACCGTCCACCAACCAAAACTATCCTCCTGCGGGCAGCGTCCTGTGGGCAGCATCCTGTGACCACTGATGAAGGACCAGAGGATGACCAGCAGCAGATGAGCTATCGTCTCTGACTGTACATCTACAAGGTGGACCAGCAAGGTAGGAGTGTCTAATAGAGTGGACAGTGAGTGGACACAGTGTTTAAACACTCCAGCAGCACTGCTGTGTCTGATCCACTCACACCAGCACAACACACACTAACACACCACCACTATGTCCTGACTATTGAAGAAGAAGCACCTCTGATCATAGAGATACACAGATGCTGTGTTGGGTTCAGCCAGCCATGGTGCTGACTTTTTGGGTTGGTCAGCATCACTACCAGATTACCACAGTTCATCACTGCTCCACAAACACAAGTTAAAACTCCACCATGCAGGGAAGAAACCAGATATAAACAGATCCAGAAACAGCGCCACCGCTTTCTCTGGACCTCAGCTCATCTAAGATGGACTGAGGAGAAGTGGAAAAGTGGCTTGTGGAACCAAAGTCTGGAATTCTTTTTGGAAATCACGGATCCTCCAGACTAAAGACAAGAGGGACCAACCGGCTTGTTATTGGTGCATAGTCCAAAAGCCAGCATCAAAACGTTTTCTGCTTTTTCCCCCATCATGTTTCACACAGAGTAGTCACCGACACTCACTGGGATGTGAAGGTCCGAGACAGCTAAAATACTGGAGTGAAATTTGACTTACTTACCTACTTTAGAATTGAGCTGTGTTCTATAAGCACACCATATAAAGTCTTCAAACTTTACCTCTCAGTTGAGGAGGGCGCTGTTGGTTATCCGTGATGGTCCCATCAGGTCCCTTGGTCTTTGGAGGGCCCCCTCCCTAACGGTCAAATAATAATACAAAAATAAACAAACAAACGTCACTGAATAGGCAATAGCTTTATCATTGTACATTTATGTCTCTAAATGTTCTGTTTGTTTTAGCTTTCAATGCCCTTTTGTTTTCAAGGCCTTTAAAGGACACGGACGTACTGTGGGAATCAACCTGACACCAAAATGATTTCCTTACAGGAATGAACTCAGGAATCCTGAAGCTGATTATGTAGAATTATGTAGATCTGCTCAGATACATTTTTTTGTCAATTGAATATTTTATATAATATATTCTATATTATTATATGTGGTATATTTTAGTATTTGTAAATATAAACAAATACAGTGTGTGACACATTAAACATGAGTTGGTAATGGTTATGGTTATGTCAGCTTTCCTTTAATTACACTGTTTAAAGGTTTGGGAACTTCGGACACTCATTCTTATCAATTGGCAACGGAATATTTGCCCATTCTTGATTCATACAAGACTGCTGAAGAGTTATCAGCCGATTCTCCTCTTCGTGATGCTCCATACATTTTCAGTGGGAGACAGACCTGGAGTGGCTTCAGGCCTGCCCTAACGTGGACTAGTCTTCTCCAGGATTTTACAGTGTTACGTACAGAAGATGGGAAAGACCTGTATACTTTGCAGACTGATGATTCTCTGGTGAGACACAACCATCTCTGCTTGCAAACACTGAGCCTTTGGTGGACACTCCCAAGACCCGTCATCAATTAACCCAAGGGGTTGTGGAATGTTTCAAAATGGTGTAACCTGAATATTCTACAAGTTTTTCCCTTTTATTCCTGTAGTATTCAAAATTTGTTTAGAACCTCACCGGGCAAAAAAAGCTGGTAGTATCTTCAGGCTCCTGCAGGTGGCGCTGCACGAGGATGATGGGGCTATAAATACCTGCGGGGTGTGAGTGACGGGATCCATAGATTGGCAAGAGGTGCTACAGTGCAGGGAATGTCTCGTTCCATGTGTGGAAAATGGCTCCAAAGCAGATGTTAATGATTGGCTAAAAGGAGTGACTGCATTTGGGCATGCCAAAGACCNGGTGCTGGTGGAGGTGTTACATGCTGTTAAGTAATTTCTTCATACTGTTGTCAATTAACAAAGGTTCAAGAAACGAATCACAGATCCTTGTTTTTATTGCATTTTGCAACTTTTCTGGAAAAGGAGTTTGTACAAGAAATACAGGAATAATACAAGAATAAACACACTTTAAAGACTTCAGAGCTTAAACTTGTTGTCAGCGGATAAATACAACAACATCTCACATAATACATTAAATAAAACTATTCACATTCTTAAAACTCAGAACACTAACATAGAATATTGTGCGCAAGACATAAAACAGATTGTGCTAAGCACAGATTCGACAGTTAACTCAACGCTAATCTGATACAGAATACATCTGAGAAGTAGAGAAAGTGCCCAATCGTCCTGAAATCGATCTATGCTAATTGTTTTAAAGTCAATATAAACATATTTTTTTCTCACTTTCTCTTTGAAGATGGTCAATTTGTTATACTGATACTTCTTAGAATCCATCGTAAGTGTGAAACCAGTTATTATAAATGTTTTAGATGCCATAGGTCAATAAAAGTATTGTCTCTGACCATTCAGGCCTTGACTTCTGATCAGACAATGTTCTACAACGAGCTCCCCTAGCAGGAATGGGCTCTGACCAGCTGCCCTGGAAAACATTCCGGAGCTCCATGTGGACTTCCTACAGCAGATGTCATCTGTATCGTCATTGCATCATTGTGGAAATCTTGCGGTACCAGCAGCGTACTAGCTCTCTTCTACAGAAAAGTTGGATTCAGATCTATAAAAACAAATTAAATGAGAAACAGGTATAAGAAAATGTCTGTGGTCTGAATAACTGACTGGAATATTTGGGTCTAAAATACAAATGTTAATATTAAGGTCCCAAATGTCCTAAACATACAATAAACAAAGTTTATATTTCATCAATATAACATCAACTAAAAAAAAATACAGTTAAAATAGGTTATACCTTACACTGTGTTACTTAGGCACACATAGTCATTTGAGAAAACTTGAACACAACCCCGACAAATTACATGTTTTGCTGATCTGAACAAACCTAAATATTTTCTTTCTTTCTTCCCAAATTNATTTTTTTTTTTTCATTTTTGACCTTTTTGAATTTTTGACACTGCTGTGAAATGCCTGACACTGCTGTGAAATGCCTTCCTACATTGTGTCTGAACTTCATGATGAACAGGCCAAAATAAATGGCTTAAAATTCCTTGGAAAAAGTCTAGTTACACTGACTTATACTAGGAATGTTATGAAGTATGACAGCAGCAAACTGTGTATTCAAATGTACAGAAGTCTGGGGGTGACCAGGGGTGCCTAAATATTATGTCTGCGTGACTTACACACATGCCTGAGGGTTCTTGGTCTCCATGTGGTTTTTATATTCCAGAATTGGAGGGATGCTTTCTTCATCTTCAGGCACCTAAAACATAAAAACATATGAACATAATAAGAAAAGTAAAATGTACTGATGAGTCTCAGCGGTGTTCCACATAATGAGTTTCTCTGAGATGTGCATGCTTCAGGGGGGCAAAACAGCAACAGGAAGCAGAAACCATTGGGGGTCTTGTGAGAAGGTGTCGAGTTTTCCTCTAGGCTCTTTACCTATAGTTCCTACTGAGGTGATAACATCCTCACCCTCCCAGACCATTTGCACCTTCCCCCATTGAGTTCATCAGACTGGACTGGCAACAGACTGACCTAAACTGTACTCGTGCATGATTCTCTGCATGTGTGTGAATAAAACTCCCAAATGACTGGAATGATTTCCTGTTAGAACTGTTGATCAAGCAAGCTGTACTCATACGTGATTCTTTGCATGGGTAAACCTCATATAAACCTCAGTCGAGGCTGAAGCTCCAGTCTCCTGAAGGCTGAATTTCCAACAGCCACATACATTTGTGGTCAGGAATAGCGTAGGGATCTGTTGATTCCTAGCCATTCCTGAGACCTCATTTTATTGAGATAATGGGCCTGAGCTAATTGAGCTACCTAGACTTCCAGTGTAATCTGTGCTAGCCATTTTCTCATTGTCCCAGAACTAAGCTGCCATGGTTTTCATGTCTTGTACAGTATGTTTACAGTAGTGAAATTCAGCGGTGGTAGGTTGTAATGTAACCCAGTTGTAAACATTCCAACCACCATGCTCCTGATATTGTCTAATAAGTAAGTTGGGTGAAATTCATAAGACATGTCAGCATCCATAAAGGTTTTTGTGATTTAGATAAACATTTAGTGGATAGCCAACTTAGTGGGGAGTTCATAGAGACCTGATGACTAGCCCATACTAGCTAGCGCTTTATATGATGCTATAATAATGCAAATAAAACACAATGTCATTTATTACCGAGGCAACAAGAATCTACGCTGATCACAACAGCTGACTAACGTTATAGTCTTGAGAGCAGCCAAGCTACCAAAGTACCCCGGTTGTGCACGTACCCAGTAATGTTTGTTAACAGGAAACCTGTTTACGGTTATAAGGTTGTCCGGTCATACAGAATTATCTAGCAGTAAACAATTTTAGCACCAAGCCCTCATTTATTTCCCCTTACTCACCTCCCAGTACACTTCATCATCAAAGCAGTTGTCATCTGCTGCGTCTCCCCAGATTGGCAACCTCAGAATTACACCTGTAAATAATACAGTAAGTTACAACCTCAGAAATGTTGATGCTGTGAAACAGCTATTTATTGGTAATTGATTTTTAAAAACTTGATTCAGATTAAATTCCAACTTTGGAAGTTTCCTAACTAGTACAAAATCTGACATTAATCCAATAACTGTTACATACCCACTATAATTCCACCAACAATTCCAAAGGCGACAGCCACGCAAAGGGCTGCAGCCTGGTAGCCTCCCTGTGTACCTGGTGTCCTTTTGGTACCCACCAGTTCAAAGATGTGCTTCAACCTGAAACAGGAACGAAGTGTTTTCACATTGTTTCCTCGTTCTTAATAGTTGGTAGAAACTGAAATTCACTAGAGGTCCATAAGCGCACTCACCCTTCGCTTCCGTAGACAGACTCGCTTGCGGTGGCAGCCGTGATGGCACCTACAACTCCTCCGAGGAAGCCTGGCATAGCGTGCAGATTGTGGATTCCACAAGTGTCCTGGATCTTCAGATGCTTCTCCATGAAAGGCTGGGTGGAGAAATCAGCACTTTAGCACTAGAAGCAAAGCTGCCTACATTTGCTAGAAGAGTCAGTCCACTTTTGCAGCACTTACAGACAATACTAGGTAGCCGAAAGTGGACAGGATCCCGCAGCAGAAGCCAACGATCAGTGAGCCGTAGGGCGTGATCATGAATTCGGATGCTGTTCCCAAGGCCACTCCGCCAGCCAGGGTGGCGTTCTGGATGTGAACCTGGAAGAGACAAAGAAGAGACGCATTACACACTGTACCTTTTCGAGATCAGGCAGATGAATGACGGTCACCACTGAGAAAACTGTCCCACGGGTAATTACCATGTCCAGCTTTCCCCTCTTGGCCGAGAGGCTGGAGATGGCGTAGCTTGTGAGGACACTGGCGGCCAAGCTCAGGTAGGTGTTGATGGCTGCTCTGTGCTGTCCATCTCCATGGTTTGCAGTGGCAGAGTTGAAACTAGGCCAGAACATCCAGAGGAAAAGAGTTCCTGGAAAAGAGACAGCAGTTTTGACAGTTAGGAAACGGATCTATTCCCGGACCAAGAAATTTAGCAGGTCAACAGACCTTTGACTCACCAATCATGGCAAAGAGGTCTGAGTGGTAGACAGAGCCCTGCAGACGTTTGCTCTGGTTCAAATTTGGCCGATAGAGAATCCATGATATTGTCAGACCAAAATATCCGCCGAAAGTGTGGATGGTCATAGAGCCACCAGCATCTCTGGCCTAAAGCAAGATTTCAATCTGATTAGACTTTGCTTAACCAATGTAATCTTTACTGTAGAGAATGATGCAGTTCCAAGAATCTAAATGGTCAATGGCACCTACATGAAGGAGGTCGAGGATGATATACTCCTCCACTGCAAACAAGGTGACTCCAAACAGCGTCATCACCAACAGCTGGACAGGACTGGTTTTTCCAAGACAGGCTCCAAACGCAATTAGGCATCCGGCCACACAGAAGTCAGCATTGATGATACTGAAGAAGGACAAGGAACACAACACAAAAGGACTTTTATTCTGAGATCTGAGAGATTGGGGGAGTGTTCAAATCATGCTCGACTGCTGGAGGACTGATCAGATACCTTGACTTGTTGAAGTCATAAAACATCTCATAAAAGATCTTCCTCATTTGAGAAGCCTTAGCTTGGTATATTTCCCTAATTACCCCTTCACCAGATTGCTGATCAGATTAGCAGATTTGAGCACCAACAAGCAGGACTCTACTGAGGAACCACTATGAGTTATCAGGAACTTTTAAGCTTTATGATCTCACCTCTCCACTCCGATTTTGATGGTCCCATCGACTGGATCCAGTGAGTGGAACCAGCCTTGCATCAGCAGGGCCCACTGAATCCCAAAGGCAGCGATCAGGAAGTTGAAGCCCACTGCGCCGAAGCTGTAGCGCTTCAGGAAGGTCATGAGAAAGCCGAAACCCACAAAGATCATCACATGAACATCCTGGAAACCTGCTCGACAAAGGAGTGAAAGCGGTGGAGATGTTAAGATGGAGATGGAGGACGAGAGCTCTTAAAGCTACGCTATCTAGGTTTTGGGGATTTGGAGACCTCTCTGGTGGAAAGGTGGAATTGCACACAGGATAGGGATTAACATTCTGGCTGCCAACCCAAATCTGATTTTTGGCATATCCAGATTGCACTGGGTCTTGACAGTGAAACAGCACCTGAAATCTGATTAGCGAAAGCGCATTTGAAGGTCGTTTGAAACACGACTCCATTCGGATTTTTATGGATGTGTCTCAGTAAGGACGCTCTGGAAGCTTCAGTGTCATACGCAAAGACACCGCCCATAAACCTCCAACCTCTGACTTTTAAAGGATTATCTCAGGCTTGATCAGGTAACTTGCCGCAGAATGCCGACATCATATTTCCCAATCTGATAAGTAAACCCTGAGGTGACTTTCAAACTGAAGAAGTGTCTTTTGACAGCCAACAGGCCCATAGGAAGAATGATAGACAGTCTTATTGTAATTACACATCAGTGGCAGTTAAAGGATTAACAGAAGATTAGGTGGCTACAGTCCTCAAACCTGATGACGATGTCATTGGAGAACCATTTAAAGACACGTTAATCTGTATATAGAACGTCAGTCACAAACGCGGGTGGATGAAATGACAATGTTAGGTCGCTGGAATCTATCAGAATTTTCCTTTTGAAGTGTGTTTTAGGAGAAGTTGAACTTTACTATGCACTGCAAAATATTAATAATTAGGTTACAAATTAGTCAACAAGGTTAACCTGAGGTCATCTGTTAAGAAAGTTGGTGGTTAATATTGAAGATAAATAAAATAAATAATGATACCACAAATATTAAATATTTAAAATGCACAATATTTAAGACAAAACATGTTTATGTATCAATAAGTTAGTAGTTAATATTATAACTAAATAAAATAAAACAAGGTAAATAATAATAATAAATTGTAAAAATAAACATTTAAAATGCACAATAGTTAAGATTTAAAAAACGTGCATTGCATCATTAAAAAAAATAATTTTATATTATTATTGTTAACAACTGTTGTTTTATTGTTGTTATATATTTTATTTATTTAATTTAATTTGAAAATAATACATTATTTTATTCCTTTATGTTTTAAATAATACATTGTTTTATTCATTTCTTTTTTAAATTAATTTTAAATTTAAAAATATATATATTTTTTTATTTAATTTTATTTACTTCTTGCT
>CM067489.1:1291745-1304095 GCA_034552555.1 Semaprochilodus insignis
CTTCTTGCTAACTGGTAATATTATTGCAATATAATTTTACTGTTGCTATTTAAAGCTATTACAAATTGCACATTAAGCTCTAGTCTTTAAGATATCATAGCAAAACCATAAAGTTCATTCATACAAGGATAAAGCAGAAAAAGAACGTGCACTCACTCGGATATCTGTAGTAGAAGTCATTCTCGCTGTCACTCGTGATGTTATGCGCCTTCTTATATTCTGACCAGTGAGCATCCGACTCCTCGTCGTAGCGCACAAAGACTCCGAAGAGGATGATCATGGCGATTTGCCAGGCGAAGCAGACGACGGGCAGACTGATCCGGACATTGGTGTTTTTGGGACGGCACCAGAAGTTCTTGCAGCAGTCTTGGCAGTTCCCCATTGTGGCTGTCTCTTTACAATCAGAGCTTGACCTTCCACCAGGAGCTTGTGTAGACCAATGCTGACTGCTGCTGCCTTTATAGCCCAGTCTTCAGAGGTGTGTCACATCTGGGCACCTGTTTGGCTGCCTCAGGTGCACCTCTGACACATGACCAGGTAAAAAAAAAAACATAGTCCTGCGGGACGCACAAGACACATTTTCTGATCCATATCTGGAATGTTCTTTGGTCCTCAAGTGCTGAAAGAGCTGAAGATAAACTTTGTCATTTTCCAGAGAAAAGGTAGAACTTCCTCGAACTGTAAGGCCAAGAGGAAAGCAAATAAAAGGATTAGTTAATGAATTACGACTTTTAAAACGTGACGTGGAAAAATGAACGAAGGATTTATCACAAAAGCTCTTTTATCCATCTGGACATCGACACACAGTAGATTAAAGTTGATCCTCACTATGGAACTCTCAGTGTAAGATGATCTGCTCCAACCGGCAAACACGGATACAATCACACAGCATGGCTGCTACTTACAGGCTGCTGTTGGGGTTGTGATGCCAATAAAGGTGGACCTGCTCCTCTCTTCAGTCTCTTCAGGCTCAACGCTGAGCGGAGCTGCTCCATATTGTCCAGAGAGGTTTGGGAAACTGTCCGGAGTGAAACGTGCAGACTGCTGGATTAAAGTTGTCCGGGATCCTGTTAAAGATGTGGGAACTGAAGTTCCTGTTCTCCAGCTTCTTTGGCTAATTATCTGTTCCACCTTAAATAGTGCCTTGGGTACATTCAAGCTGCAGCAGTTAAGGTGGAGCAGAACACTGGATTACGAAGCTGGTGAATAGGAAGCAACTTCAGCCTGGTTTAAAGGTGAACATCAACCATGTACCGCTGACAATTGGGTTCCTTGGGAAGGGAATGACAATCGACACCCCCTTCCCAGCCTGGAACGCTAGGCTTCTCCACAAAGACCACCATTTTGGTTGCTGTTGCTCTGCTGAGAACTTTAAGAACCTCAGCTTTGGAGATGCATTATTGTCAGGTTGCTATAGCAGTCTATGGAGTTTGCTAAAGCCGTCTACCTCGAGTGGCTATGAGCATAAGTGTAATTTCCAGGTTGGATTGGTGGGTGGGTGGGTGGGTGGAATTTGGTGGGGGTAGGGATTACACCCTCTACAACAATTATAAGTCAGTCATATAAGTGTTCAGTGGAGCTCCATCACTCCAGCTCATCCCAAAGGTGGTCAGCAGATTTTCAGTATTCCAACCAGTTCCAAAGGTAATTAATGGAGCTTCCATCATTCCAAGTCACCCCAAAGGTTTTCAATGGAGCTCCATCACTCCAACTCATCTCAGAGGTGTCCAGTAGAGCTCCAACACTCCAACTCATCTCAGAGGTGTTCAGTAGAGCTTCATCACCCCAACTTATCCCAGAGGTATTCCATGGAGCATCTTATCTCCAACTCATCCCAGTGGTGTTCGAGTAAGCTTCATTATTACGAATCATCTCAGAGGTGTTTATTGGAGCTCCATCATTCCAACTCATCCCAAAGGTTTTCAATGGAGCTTCATCATTCCAACGATGTTCAGTGGAGCTCTTTCACTCTTGACTTATCTTAGAGGTGTTTAATAGCGCTCCATCACTCCAACTCATCCAGCCAGAGGTGTTCAGTGGAGTGTCTTCTCTCCAACTCATCCCAAAGGTGTTCTTTGGCGCTTCGTCACGCCAACTCATCCCAAAGGTGTTCATTGGAGCTTCATCACTCCAACTCATCCCAAAGATGTTTGGTTGATGTGCATTGCTCCAGGTCATCCCAACAAAACATGCTTCCCCTGCTGACGTTTAGCGATGCACGTAGTGGCCTTTGACTTGTGTGCTGCTTCTCCAGGGCATTGTATTCACATGCTAATGCACATGGGTGTACGTGCATCATGTCAGCAACGGCCTAAACGTACTGAATAGAAGAGTTTTGATATTGTTGTATCCTGGTATATAGTGTACGCACCCCACAGTGCACATGGGCGGAAATTGACCCAAATATCAAACAAATATCCACCATGACAGTCAGTAAACCAGCCTGATCAGTGCAAATCAACTTCCTGTCCCATGACCAGTCTTCATGTCATGCTAAACCTTCTCAATCAGACTGGTCACACTGTTCTTGTATAAGTACATTCCAGATCCTTATCACAGCATTCGGATGAATATGAATTCCATGTACGACATTTCATAAACAGCTATTGTTCCACATTTGAGACTGAAACCACATTCTCGAATTTCATTTCAGATTGCATAACGTCTGAATCAGGATCATACTGTATACAGTAACTACATGAAGCACGACTTACAGTAATTCCACTCCAATACATTTAAACCATGCTTTCTTCAAGCTGTCTTAGATTTGATACTCAGGTAAAGGTGTCCTCTTTTAAGATCTGAAACGTTCATGTTTCATAGTAATTACATAGTAATTATGCCACTGTTAAACAATCTAAAGGTGTTGTAATTAAATAAGCTTATTTTCTCAAGTCATTTACCACTAATAAAAACATAAAGAGCTGATTTAAGTCATTTTTGTTATTTCTTTGACTTAGTGAGAAAGCAAGTAAGCTTCTTTTAGTGAGTAATGATAATAATACTAATGAGAACAATAAAATTAATATTAACAGCCATGGAAAATAATCCTGCACCTTTAAACTCTTCAATTCATCCTTAAAAAGCTTAGCAGCATTGTTGATAAAGGATGGATGCTGTGTTTTAGTAAGTGAAACCTGTTATATAGTAATTACATTCCAGTTACTACATAATAAAGTTATTTATTATTAAATTTAGGGGGGTTAATTTACTACTGTTAAACAACATAAAGAGCTGTTAATTTAAAGTTTTTTTTTCTTAGTAAGAATGCAAATAAGTTTGTTTTAATGAGTAGCGAATATAATAATAATAATAATAATAATAATAATAATAATAATAATAATATTAATATTAATAATAAATAACATTAAAAAATAACCTGTACATGTAAACTCTAGTTCATCCTTCAAAGTTTTGCAGCAATTCCGATTTCCCTGAAAAGTGTTTTAAAGTAGTTACACTGTAGTTACTAAGCCCCCAAGTCATATGACGAGCCTCCCGGTTGCAGAATGAAGGCCTGTTTTTGTGTGTGATTGACACGAGGTGTGCCACTGTCAATGATAAAGGACATATCACTGTGACAATCTTTGCAGATTCCACCCCGCGAGCACAGCTGGAAAGCATGTGACACCCAGTGGGGAGCACAGATCGTTATCAGGGCAGCATTCCAGCAGTCTCTGCAGTCACATGGTCACACGTGCCCTGTGCATTCCAGCAGATACAACAGAAAGATCTTACGATCGTCTTTACGGTCAATACAGAAGCCAGGCCACTGGATTATTCACCCACACCGCTCTGTCCCCCCAGGAGAGCTTCTGATTTCGTGTGTTATGGTGTTTGCATATTAGTATCTCTTTGATTTCTCTTGCAATAGCTCCTTTCACATTTGCATGAACAGTCAACCAATCAGAGAGCCCGAAAGCCAGCACACCTTCTCATGTGGTATGACACCTGTCATCAAGTCCTTTCAGGTCCAGACAGCACTAGCCAAGCACAGTTATGTAGACACGCAGGTTCACTACAGGGCAAAGACGGGTTTGTCATCCCTCCTGTTCCCATGGGACCATGGAGCTCTTGGGAATCCCCTCTACTTCAGTGGCATTCCGAGCAGAAATCTGAATCTTAGTGTCAAGCTTGATTTAGCCACTAGAAAGGGAGAACATTCGGCATTCAGTGGCTGAGATGCAAATATTCAGAGTTCAGAGTAAGAAGTTTTTTTTGGGGGGTTAGTACTGTTGGGGGTACTGTTTTGTCTCACAACATGTTGCACGAATATGTTCAGACAAATTAGTAAAGCAATAATAAGCAAATAAAAATAAAAATAGTTTAGTAAATAGTAAATAGCAAAATAAATAGTAAAAATAGTAAAATTAGCTAACTTAATACAATCTATTGTATTACAATTCTATTTAGTTCAACTCAATTTAATTCAATTCAATTCAAGTTTATTGTCATTATACCAATACAGGGTTGTACAGTATAATGAAACATAGGCTACTTCTCCAGTGCAGTGATTAAAGAGGACAGATAAATAGCAGTACAGTGCAAAGACAAAAGACACATTACAGTATATGCATAAACAGTAAGACACGAGCAAACTGTGCAGGAGCAGTAACTGTACATCAGTATGTTGGAGTACTAGAACTGAGACACAAGCAGCAGTTAGTATATGCAGTAGGGCAAAATACAGCTTAGTGTAAGTGTACACGTATCAGGCAAGTAAACATGCAAGCAAACTGCACAAAACCAATGTGGAATCATGGAATTATAAAGTCCACCTTAAAACCCCCCAAAATGGAACTTTACAGGAGGATGAACCAGCTTTCTTAACCTGCAGTGGAGGCTGATAGAACAAGGTTTATTTCTAAGCAGGTGTGGAGCACAATTGACATGTGACAACAAACCGTTCATCTTGGTGCTGACCACGGTGCCTCCACACACGGATTCGTTGGTCGTCTCCACCAAGACAAAAGCGGGACTCGTCACTGAAGATGACCCGCTGCCATTCTGAGTCACTCCATGACGGTCTGGCACGACACCATTGCAGTCTTTGGTGACGATGACGTGGCGTTAAGGACAGTCGTCGTAATGGTCATCACTGCTCACTGAATGTCTGCAGTCATAGCTGATACACATAACATGCTGTATTTACAGGTCTACCAAATTGCTGCTGTCAAAACAAAACCTCGTAACTTTACAGGAGAAGGAAGAAACATCACTTTCCATTCAAGTCAATGGAACCAGATGTTGCGTCCAACTAACTTTTGGGCATTTCTTTTGGTCTGCTTACCATGAAACGGAATTTCCTGCATGATTTGGATGTAAATTGAGGTCAAGCATCTAAAATTCTCCTCGACATCAATCACCACATAGGAGAAGCCAAGGAACTGTCACCGACATTGAAAGTAAGACATGGCGGTTGACCCACATGAGGAAGCCAGTGAGTAAACATCCGAACCAGCCCCTCAGCTCCGCCTGGTGAGTCTGGAGTGATTAGCACGTCTGCGGTGCAGATAATAGATTAACAGCACTTCGGGTAAACCTGAAACATGTTTGGAGGTGAGGGATGATGAGGACAGTGGGCTTCCAGCTCCGTTAAAATGGCCGGCCCACGCACGCGGTCCGAGAGGAGGCGAAGGGACAGAGACTTATAAAAAACAGCACATGTTTTAGTGCAGCCCTGGTGTCTGATTAGATGGCACCTCTATAACGAGTACAGCTGGCAATATGAGGTGTCTCGGAGTGGTGTCTGCAGTTGGAAGTTTGCCTGGAACTGGATGCTCCTCCCCATCTGTACTGCACATACACATACTACACATGTAACGTAGGTCTTACTGAGCAGATCTCTCTCCTGTTTCGGGTTCTGAACTTTCTCATATACAGTTTTTGAGGCTGAGCAGTTATTGGAATATTAAGATGCCAGATTATTCCGTGTTTTATCAAATTTGCAGATTCATTTATTTAGAATTGGAACTCCAACTCAAACTAGTGCAGTGTGTTTCCTGTAGGAAAGTGCAGCTTAATGTTTTTAATTTAATTGTGCTTGCTTAGATGTTTCTAGGAAGTTGCTATGGTATTCCTGATGGTTGATAGGTAGTTTCTACAGTATTCCTGGTGGTTGCTAAGGTGTTGCCACACAGTTGCTATGGTATCCCAGGTGGTTGGCGGGCCGTTGCTAGGTGATTTCTATAGTATTCATGGTGGCTGCTCAATTGTTGCTGGGCAGTTCCTCTACTATCCTTGATGGTTGCTAAAGTATTTCTAGGCAGTTGCTATTGGTATCTTGGGTGCTTGCTAGGGTGTTGCTAGATAGTGTTTTGTATCCCAGGTGGTTGCTAGGGTGTTGCTAGGCAGTTGCTATAGTATTCCTGACGTCCCTCACAATTGCTAGGATGTTGCTAGATTGTGTATTGTATCCTGGGTGGTTTCTATTGTGTTGCTAGGTGGTTCCCATGGTATAACAAAAGGTTGCTAGGGATTTGCTAGGTGGCATCTGCAGTATTCCTGGTGGCTGTAAAGGTGTTGCTGGGCAGCTATGGTATCTCTGATGTTTTTTAGGGTGTTGCTATATGGTGTATTGCATTCCAGGTAGTTTCTAGGATGTTGGTAGACTGTTGATATGGTGTCCCTGATGGTTGCTAGGGTGTTGCTAGATGGTATATTGTATCCCAGATGTTGCTAGTTTTTTGCTATTGTGTTCCTGATGGCTACTATGGTATTCCAGGTGGTTCCCATGATATCCTGCATGGTTAATTATTAAGACGTGTATCATGGTGATTTAAGCTGGTGCACATGCTTCCCCCCCCCATTTATTCCCTATGGGGGGAGATATTTGTCATTCAGCAACAACTGTACAAAAAACATATTTCCAGTTAAAAAGCTCTATGCCAGCACACCATTCCGGGTCAGACAAAAATTCCGGAATGGTCTCGGAAACTTGTGGGACGAGTTAGTAATAGATCAGATACAGTGCTGTTCACTAATTACCATGCGTATCTTGTGTTTGGTATATAGTATCATGTTTTTAGTAGCATTTTTTAAGCAGAAAAACAAATTACTGAACTCTGCATGCAGATCCATAAATTCATTTATTCATAAAAAGAATTTCACAATAGAGACATCTATTGTTTCCTTTAATGTCCATCACCAGCTATGAAAAGCATACACCCCTCATTACACGGCATGTCTACTGATAGTGATGAACTCAAGTGACACTTTTATGAGGATTACTAGCTGATATCCAGTTTTACTGTGTTGTCTTTCCTGTTCGAGTCGCTTTTCATCATTGCGTTGTCCAGTCACACCTCTCTCTTAACCAGTAAAATTTAAGAGACTGTACTGTCTCGCTCTAGCTGGAGAACCCTACTGTCTGCAAACAACCCACAACTGACCCACACAGAGAGTCTGGTCACTGCTTTATCATTATTTTTTTGTTGTTGTTGTTGTTGACTTTTTTAAAGTCAAACTAAGAGAAAACGTTCTCTACGGAGAATACACTTAAATGTGTATACAGTATAATATAATAATAATTTAAATGTTTCTACAGCATTTATTCCTTGTACATATTGGAAAAGCTCAAAACCGAAACAGGAAAGTTTCGTAATAAAGGTTTTTCTGATTGACTCCTATAGAATCAGAATTGAGAATTTGCCACAGCTCACAGCTCAGCTGGGACTTCGCCCGGCCTCATAGTAAACATGTTTTCACATGTAAGCCTCACTGTGCTGATGTCCTCTAATGAACCTGTTGCATGTACAAACAAACACCATTTCTGGAGTTTCTTTGACAAAAAGGCAATGAAAACAAGGAACTGTGATTCATTAATTCCCTGGACTTTTATTTAACTGATACAGGTACAAAGAAAAGCCCTGCGGTGGACTGGCAGCATGTCCAGTGTGTTTCCTGCCTTCCACCCAATGAGTGCTGGGACAGGCTCCAGCAAACCCCTGCAATCCAGAGGACTAAACAGCTCAGAAGATAAATAAATTAACGAATGAATGAAAGTACTAAGAAAAAGATTCCCAATTTAGAATTCAATGCGACACACTCAAATAAGTTGGGTATGTTCATGGCTGTGTTCCATCACCTTTCCTTTAATTACAAGACATGGCGGTTTAAAATTTCAGGAATATTACAGGAATCTTTGCTTATTGTTGCTCCATACAAGATTCCAGCTGCTCCAACAGCCCGTGCTCATCGTCTGATGAACCATACATTTCAATAGAAGACAGATCTGGACCGCAGGCAGGTCAGCCAAGCACTCATACTGTCTGTCTATGAAGCCATGCTGTTGTCGCACATGCAAAATGAGGCCTGGCATTGTCCTGCTGGAATAGCCGTGAGCATCCCGGAAAAATGGCAGCATACGTCTCTCTAAAATCCCGATATGCGCTTCCATGTCAACGGTTCCATGCCTCCCTTATCCCCTGTCATCACCTTTCATCGATAGAAGTCTGGATGCTCTATTTTGCCAGAGAACTCAGTGTCTATTTTTCCCAAAAACAAGCTGCATTGTGGACTCATCTGTCTTTTGGACCTGAGATGAGCTCGGGTCCTGAGAACTCGGTCTAGATCCTCCGATCCTCCGGTATAGAAATGATGGTCTGGTTGCAAAATAGAGCTTCAAGCTGCATTTCTTGATGAGCAGCGGTGGTGGACTGTGTTGGCTGTGTTTTCCGAAGTATTCCCGAGCCCATATGGCTATTTTCAACACAGTAGCATGACGGTTTCTCATGCAGTGCTGTCTGAAGATTCCTAGGTCATGCATAGCCAGCAGAAGTTTCTGGCCTTGTGCTACACGGACTGAGTTTTCTCCGGATTGCAGGAATCTTTTCACAGAATTACGCATGCCAGAGAGGGATCTACAATTCATTGTGATTTTGCATTGGGAAAATGACCTTTGATGTTTGATGTTCTTGCAAAGAAGGCAGCCTTTGGTGGACGCTCCCAATCATGATCCCCTCACCTGGTACTGATTAACCTGCCTTTAAACCATTAAAAGTCTTTTTTTCTGCTTTTGTCAGTTAAATAAAGATTCAGGTGGGACAGTGGCACAGCGGGTAGTGCGGTCGCCTCACAGCAAGAAGGGCCTGGGGTCATTCCTGGCTGGGGTGTGCGGGGTCCTTTTGTGTGGGGTTTGCATGTTCTCCCAGTGTCTGTGTGGGTATCCTCCTCCGGGTGCTCCGGCTTCCTCCCACAGTCCAAAGACATGCAGTCAGGTGAACTGGAGACGATGAATTGTCCACTAGCTGTGAGTGTGAGTATCTACTCTTGATGGACTGCCCAGGGTGTTTCCTGCCTTCCACCCATCAAACACTGGGATAGGCTCCCAGAAGGGTAAGTGGCTTAGAAGATGAATGAATGAATAAAGATTCAGGAGAATCAAGAAATCATAGACTCTTGTTTCACTGCCAAATGCTGTTCCAGAAACAGACTGCTTGCTCACTCTTACCAAATCACTTTCGTGCAGCAGCGTGAGCTCACTAGAGAGTTCAAAAGTTCAAAGAGCTTAAAAGAGCAGAGGGGATTCGTATGACGTTTGGATGCAAATCCGAGAGACTAATCCAGTCATGGTGATGGTCAAAGATCTGCACGATAGGTTTTTAGGATTTGTACTCTTGGAGGAAGGCCAAAGCACTGATAACAGCTGGGTGGCAGGTGACTGGGCCTGGAATGCACGCCTGTGGAGAGCCCTGTCACAGTTCTAGAGGTGAGGCTGCGATAGCGCGAAAGAATGGGAGATTATCTTGCCATTTCTGACAGGTGACAGGCGCTGAGGATGATGCGCTGATGAGACGCTGATGTGGCAGTCAATCATATGATTATGACAGGTCGCTTCATTTGTGTGCTCCAGCATGTGATGCCTTTACCCCGCATGTCAGTGCCGTTACAGTGATGCAATTTAGGAGCAGGTGGAAAAATACAGCCTAGTTCTGCTACTGGTTCAGGTTACTTCATCAGAGAGGATGTTTTATATATATGCATTTATATATATATATACACTAAATATACAGTACTGATGATAAGACTGTCCTAATCAGTCGCTGTAGTCAGACATATATGCACATATATGCAATATACTCACTTTACCAGTCACTATAATGCTCAGTACATTGACCGTAATTTATTAGAGTTTAAGCTTATTATAGGTTGAACTAGAAAAGTGCATTTCCTGATGAAGGTGAGAGTGATTGTGCAGCTTAAGCTTGTTGCTAGCCAGTTGCTAAGGTGCTGCTAAAAACGAATGGGAGTCTATGGGAGGAACGAGGGATGTATAAACGACACATCGAGGAGTGCGGGTCAGTATGTCTGGAGATCTGCCCCGAGTGAGTACATGCAGTTTGGTGGCTGTAGGTTAAAGGGCACAATACGGTTTGAATGGGGTGAACATGAATGGGAGTCTATGGGAGGAACGAGGGATGAATAAACGACACATAGAGGAGTGCAGGTCAGTATGACTGTGGATTAGAGTTTGGGGATCTGCCCTGATTGAGTACATGCAGTAGGTTAAAGGAAACCATAGGGGTTTGAATGGGGGTGAAAATGAATGGGACTCTATGGGTGGAAAGAGGGATGAGGGGAAAAAGACAAACAGACGAGACAGACCAACATTGAATTTGTGCTCAGGGGTCTGGCCTGAGTGTGAAATAGTGTATGTGAAATGGTGTCTGTTGGTCGAGCAGAAGTACAGTAGATGATCAGGCACTTTTCCAACCCATTTATTCCTAATAAGGAAAAAATATGGAATTTAATTTTCCCATTAAATTTTTTTTTTTAATGTTCTGGAGTTGGAACGATGGTGCTTCTTGGAAGAAGAAGCAGAAAAAGCAGACAATTCAGTTGTATAACAATAGTGTTGCACATTGCACTCACTAATTATTAATGTATGCAAATTCTAACTGAAAACAAATCTTCAACATTAAATTAACGAGATTTCATTTATAGGTCTAGTGCTGACCAAGTGAGAAAACATGATTAGCTTATTAGCATGTACAGTTTGCATGTAATTGAGGCTGCATTATGTAGAAGCGTGTAATAACTAACCACTTAGAGCTGCCAATGGTATGAAAGGCACTCTATAAATAAACATTTTATTATTATTATTTATTATTATTTTTATTTTATTATATTATTTATTATTATTATTATTATTATTATTATTATTAAATATTTAAAGGGGGAACTCCACTTTATTAGATGGTTAAGATGGTTAAAAACTCCATCTAGAGAAACGTAATCAGAACTGTTCACAGTGGTGGTGAATGGAACCAGACGTTACCTTACAGATAGTTACTACATGAAATGGTTATGAATATGCAGCCTGCTAACCTGAGACAGTGATAGTTTTGCAATAAAATTTTGGGTTACATTATAATTAAATAATTAAAAATACATTTTAATGCATTGCTTTTAATCCACTCATGGTGGAGGGATACATGCAGGGTGTTGCAAGGTATAAAATAGTGTCCAACCTCAGAAGGCACATATATATTCCCTGAAAGACCGTTATTAAATTAGTGATATATTTTTGCATATATTTCTTTTTTTAGTAATAACTAAAGAGAGTCATTCCAAAAAAAATTGTATACCAATTTTGCACATAATGTTTTTTTGTTTTTTTTCAAACATCATTATAATAGCAATAACAGCTGATGTACTCTGCAATGGAAAACACGTTTGGATTTATGTAATAAAGGAAATTACATAACATAGCACCGATATTCGTACTATGTGCGGAGGCCGCCCCCCCAAAAATGTTCAATATCCAAAATTAAATGAAGAAGCCGACAAAGTATCTGAAGCATCTACAGACAGAAGCTGCATTGCTTCACTGACTTATGAGAATGCAGCAATCATAAGACAGTCAGGTGACTGAAGTCACTCAACATGTCAAACTGGCACTGTGTTTTTGTACACCATGACTGTCAAGCAGTCAAACTGTTGGACATTTCGTTAGCCCTGTACTTAGGTGACAAATGGAATGGTGAGTACTTTGAAGGCTCTAGAGTGACAGGCAGTGACACAAACATGGAAGAGGTAGGACGGTTATTAAGGACCTGTGACTGACAAGGACCCTGAAAGATGATTAAAAACACTTACAGGTACTTTTATTATATACCTACAGCCCTGAACGCAAAGACGTGCAAGTAGAAGCAGTAGGAAGACAAAGTTAGACAGTGTCTGTGATCGCAGTGGTGTTGGGAAGGAAGATAAAGGTTACCAGGATCAATAACTGATGATAAATTTAGACTGATATGATCAATATTTATTGAGCTACACATACAGAAGTCTGTCTCTCAGTATGGCGTCGGGCCGCCGTGTTTGCTAACCCAACATGCCAGACGTCTCGG
>CM067489.1:1304148-1319570 GCA_034552555.1 Semaprochilodus insignis
ACACGCTACTTACAGCACACTAACCCATTACACTTACTGAGTTACTGTACACCGACACTCTACTTACAGCACACTAACGCATTACACTTACCGAGTTACCGTACACCAACACGCTACTTACAGCACACTAACCCATTACACTTACTGAGTTACTGTACACCAACACGCTACTTACAGCACACTAACACTTTACTGTTCTGCAGGATACCATCATGACTTGTCACACAAAAATCGGGCTTGGTGTGTAACAGCCTGTAAACTGTGTTACTATTTGCCCTTCAGTTTTCTGTGATGACCAAGCCTTTTCTGACAACATCAACTGTTCATCTATGGAAAGTTCCAATACAGGTGTTTTTGATCAACGTCCCAGTCCTGCACAGCTCCTGCCCTGACATTATTAGCAATGTGCTGTGAGCCTCAAATTTGAAATAAGCACATATGTACAAGTTTCTGTTCTTGTTTACATTTTACTGTATAGAGCGTTTACTGGCAAACCGCCCTGGTGTTAAACACTGTGCACTCAGTACTTTCACACAGCATGTAAAAACCAATGTATGTGTGAGTCGGAGAGGATACCTCGCTTCCATGAGAAACTTGTTTTTAAGCTCCGGAGGAAGGTTTTCACGGCAGGCCTTTACCGCCACTGGTGTGTTGTCAGAGCGTAGGCGGCCGCTGAACACCTCCCCAAAGTTCCCCTTTAAACAAACACACACACACGCTTTTACACAGACAGCACTGACATTTAATCACTGCAGTATCACTCACATCTGAAAGTGCCACACCCCTTATGTAACACTATCAGGCATACAGTATAAGCACACGTGAACTGTAAGACTCAATAAGAGGTTTCACTCTGTCATGTCAGTCGGTAGAGCAATCAGATGTAGCCACCCGAGGTCTGCACGAACAACGGCCTTAAAGCATCAAAGGACCCTCTGCCCACTAGCATCCTTAACGAACCAAGCTTTTACAGAGCCACTCAGGAGGACGCTATGTGTATGTGCTCTTACCCGCCCGATGCTTTCCCCGAGGATGACGTCATCGTGCTCTAGGACCCACTTGTCCTTGAAAGGAAGAGAGGAGAGAACACCAACAATAGAATTAGTCTAACACAATTAACCTAGTGGCCTCAGATCCCAGCCAAGGGAGCCTTCTATCTTCGCTCTCTGAAACTACCACACGAGTCTGATCTTCCATCTGAGACCCTTCTACATCTTCAGTCCCTATACAGCTCAGTACAACCTCAGCTCAGTCATTCAAAGGTTAAGCCATGGAAACACCACATCCTCTATCTGACCACCGGCTCCTTTCACTTTTGAAACAGGCTATACATGGGTAACCATTTCCGTGCTCCCATCTCTGCTTCCTCTTCTACTCATGTGTGTTAATTAAATTATGAATTCCTTTTAACCCATAAAAGGTTCTGAATGCTGCTGCTGTCATATTTTAACTTTAATTTACATGAAAAACCAACAATCAGCATTTAATGATCTGAACTGAAGCTCCGAATAAAGCTCAGCTTAAGGCTGAATGATATAACAATATACCATATTGATTTATTTATTTATTGATTTATTTATTTATTGATTTATTTATTTATTTATCATCAAAAGATTGGATGTGTTCGATTGCAGGTCCGTTGGGAAGGAAGATAAAGGTTACCAGGATCAATAACTGATGATAAATTTAGACTGATATGATCAATATTTATTGAGCTACACATACAGAAGTCTGTCTCTCAGTATGGCGTTGGGCCGCCGTGTTTGCTAACCCAACACGCCAGACGTCTCGGCATGGAGCTGTAGAGGTTCCTAATGGTGTCCTGTGATAATCCATCCCATGCAGCTTGAATATCCTCACACAGTTCCTGCAGATGGTGCGGTAGGGGTGGAGGTGGAGCGACACCAGGCCTTCTGGACGTGTGACGCATAACATCAAACCAACTAATCCGATACCAACACTTTTCAGATTTCCCTAAGGAGCAGCATGTGAGCCTCTAGTGGTGAGGTTGTGTATTGCAACCTACCTGCAGCTGATGTATAGATCAATCAAATCAATTCCACAATGAAAGAAGGGTAAAGCACTCACCATTCACCATTAACACTGGAGTGAAGGCACCGCATCTTTCCTTTCTGCCAAACAGAGTGCAAGTTTAGCCGCAGAGTCACCGCAGCAGGAAAACCAGAGAAAAAGAAGAACAAAAACCCAATCAAATTTGCTATGCATTTTCCCAGTGTGGATTGTAAAGGAGACGAATGGGTGCAGACTTTCTGAAGTAGGCCACACCCTGTGATTACTTGACATGACTCATCACTCATATCAAAACCCTCTCGCAAATAAAATAAACAGCGATACAGAGAGCAGAGCTTACGGTCGGTAATAACTTAAGCTCAATGTCAATATGCAAACAGCTCTTAGGATGCAGCTGCAATGGGCGAAACGCTATTGATCGAGCTAAACAAGTCCCGAGTCCTGCTGATGAACTGTTACTGTAAAGCTGCAGTGGCTGTGTGCGTCACAGAGTGCTGAGTGACATTAAGGCGTGCTTGCTCTTCCTCGGAGTTTAGTCTCCCCGTATGTCTGCATTCTGGCCGGGACGTACGGTATGAGCATGCAATCTCAGCGTGCTGATGCAAGATTAAATCCCTTCTGTTTATACGGTCCTCTGCTTACAGCGATTCCTGTGCCCTTATTAGGAAAGCAAAATCTCTAACTGAATTTCATATACTGACACTATCATTAGCGTGTGCTGGGCTGGTATGTGTGGATCAGACACAGCAGTGCTGCTGGAGTGTTTAAACACTGTGTCCACTCACTGTCCGCTCTAGTAGACACTCAGACCTTGCTGCTCCACCTCGTAGATGTACAGTCAGAGACGATAGCTCATCTGCTGCTGCACAGTGCAGTGTTGGTCATCCTCTTCATCAGTGGTCACAGGACGCTGCCAACAGGATGCTGCAGTGCTGGACAGTGTTGGTTGGTGGATGATTCTCAGTCCGGCAGTGACGCTGAGGTGTCGAGCAGCACTGCTGTGTCTGATCCCCTCACACCAGCACAACACACATCACCACCACGTCAGTGTCACTGCAGTGCTGAGAATGATCCATCACCCACATAATACCTGCTCTGTGGTGGTCCTGTGGGGGTCCTGACCATTGAAGAACAGGGTAATACAGTACACACAGAAACAGACGGACTACAGTCTGGAACTGTACAGCTACAGAGTGTCCTATATGGTCAGTGGAGCTGATAGAATGGGTAAATGATATAATGGCTAAAATGAGTGTAGCTACAAGGCAGTGTGTCTAATGAAGTGGCTGGTGGGTGTAATCACATATAATGTTTCCAAACCACCTATTCCAGGTGGTTGTTAAGGTGTCAATAGCCCAGATATGGTATCCCATATGGTTGGATAAGCCATTGCAACACTATTCTAGGTGGTTGCTAGCGTATTGCTGGCATACTTGCATTATGGTGCATTAGGGATGCCTTGTATGAATAGGTTCTGAAAGCATTTGACTGCAGAGTGTACACTAACTGTGGTGGAATGTGGAATGGCTCAGTTTGAGGATGTTGAGCAGTCCCCTATTCATTACCAAGGAAATAAAAATTAGTTTGAGCAAACACTTGTATAAACACCATACATACATAAACTCACCGGGTAAAAACGTACCTAATAGCATGTAACTCCTCCACCAGCACCAATAACAGCTGTGATTGGATTTGGCATGTACTGGACAAGTTTCTGGATGTAGCCACATCAATGTTCAGACACTCTGGCATCAAAGAATTGGTCAGTTGGTCCAGATTTGGTGGATGCCTTCCCTGGCACAATTCTGAGGAGAATTCCCTGTAGACTGGGATTTTATCCACTGCTGGTAGACCCGTATGACCGTACGCTTCCATACACCTGCAGATTCAGCTACTTCCTTCACACTATGGTCTTTGGCACGCCCAAATGCAGTCACTCCTTTTAGCCATTCATTAACATCTGCTTTGGAGCCATTTTCCACACATGGAACGAGACATTCCCTGCACTGTACCACCTCTTCCCAATCTATGGATCCCGTCACTCACACCCCGCAGGAATTTATAGACCCCTCATCTGCAGGAGCCTGAAGGTACTACCACCTTAAACACACTAGGTGACTCATTTTGGTCTGGTTTCTGAAAGTTGGTGGAGGAGTAGAGCTGCATGTTGATGGCTGTAGAATAGTAATACAATTTCTAATTATTCTGCTTTCTATGCTATTCCAAGACAGACTAAGAGTAAAGTTTTGCTATAACAAGGTATAACACCTGCTTTCAAAGCAAACTACAGTTATTACTCAGAAAGAGAGACGAGGCATGAATGGAATGTGAAGATGACATGAATATGACAGTGAAATGTACTTTCTGTTTTCTTCTTTTCACTCGAGGCAGCTTCACTGGAAATGGCGGCAACGCCCACTTCCGTGTAATACACTTCATGCAGAAACTACGACATTCTTTGGTTCATAATTACTAAAACCTGTAGCTCTGTAGGCCAAAGTGACCAGACAGGCCTTCTAAGCAGGGGGTTCTTTAAGGTAACCCGTTTTATTACTGCAGCAAAGAGGGAACAAACTCCTAATAATTAGCCTTCATTTCAGAGGAACTGGCAAAGCAAAGACCAAGGTCAAGGTTTGAGTAGACAGTGTCAAAAGACAAAGTTCCACTTGCTGTTGAGATGAGTTGTCAGAGCAGACCGCCCTCTAGTGGTCAGTAGTCACACAAGCCTCAGTTCACAAAAGTTCAAACAGTGGCTTTGTTACAGTGTCGCAAAGCCTCTGCATGAGCCGAGCCACATACCATGGGCTCCTGACATTTACAGACCTACTCAACAAGACTGGTGGGGTGAGTGCAGACACGAGAACTATACTGCAGAACAAATGCATGCAGCGCTTGCGCATTATTCTACGTCATCACCTCATTCTATTTCAGGACCGCTAGTCAAGCCGCAGGCGAGAGTTTAGGGCAAAAGTTAACAGTAAGCAATTGCATACTGAACATTCCGCAGGGAGGACTGTATATACGTTACCGCAGTACATAGAATTCTAACTAGGATCAACGTTTTATATGTGTTCAACAGTCAAATATGTATATTTACCAGCCAGCAGGGTCCTGTGGGCGGCGTCCTGTTGGTAGTGTCCTGTTGGTAGTGTCCTGTGGGCAGCGTCCTGTGGGGCAGCTTCCTGATCCACTCACACCATCACAACACACACCACCACCACGTCAGTGTCACTGCAGTGCTGAGAATGATCCACCACCCGCATAATACCTGCTATGTGGTGGTCCTGTGGGAAGCATCCTGAGGGCAGCGTCCTGAGGGCAGCACCCCACTGGCAGCGTCCTGTGCCCACTGATGAAGGACTAGAGGATGATCAACACTGCACTGTGCAGCAGCAGATGAGCTATCGTCTCTGACTGTACATCTACAAGGTGGACCAGCAAGGTAGGAGTGTCTAATAGAGTGGACAGTGAGTGGACACAGTGTTTAAACACTCCAGCAGCACTGCTGTGTCTGATCCACTCACACCAGCACCACACACACTAACACACCACCACCACGTCAGTGTCACTGCAGTGCTGAGAATGATCCACCACCCACATAACACCTGCTCTGTGGTGGTCCTGTGGGGGTCCTGACCATTGAAGAACAGGGTAATACAGTATACAGAGAAACAGATGGACTACAGTCTGGAACTGTACAACTACAGAGTGCTCCTATATGGTCAGTGGAGCTGGACAGTAAGTGTAGGTGCACTTAATGAAGAGGCATGCTGGTTATGGAATCACACGCTTTGTGTGGCTGTACTTTGTAAGGCAAGACTGAGGACAGCCCGTAATAAAGTCTCCTAGACCTCATTTCAAGTCACATAGTGCATGCAAGATGATAAACAACACCTAAAGGCCAGACTGGATACGCCATCATCTGATATTAATGTATGCTTTGCCTTGTTTTGGAGGGAAAACAAACTTGCGTTCCAAGCAGAACATCGAGCTAAGCTGCATGTAGCTGTTAGCTGTGACACGGTATTCAAACCTACTAACACGCTGAAGTGTGGGCTTTGTGATTGGTGTGTCATACAAGACCAAGAGTCAAATCTTCAGGCCTTGTGAAACAGGCCTGCACGTCATTTGTCTTTGCTTATCTCACACGTATCCCACGCTGCACTGCACAGCGATTCACAGCTGATGAAAACAATAGCCTTAGTAATACAGGGCTCTAGATAAGAGTACTTAAAGTCTTTTAAGAGGCTTGTAAACATACAAAAGATTCCGCTCCAGTCACTTCATTTGACTTATCAAATATCGATATCATAACACACTTCGAAGTTAAGAATTTACATGGGTTCAAGAGTTTAACTGGCTTTCTATCTTGGGAAGAACATATATAGCATAAGTACTTCCACATCAAAGTCTCTGCTCATATAGACAGTCTAAGATTTGAAGGCACAGACAAGTTTTGTGCTTTTGCTTGGGAAAACCACAGAGTCTATGGAGATGAATATGCAGAATATGAGCCAAGATCAAATCAAATCGGCCAATTATTCTCTGAGTAGAGAGTTTTTGAGCCATTTTGTGCCATTTGTGATTTTCACACAGAGGAATTTGTATTCCGCATTTAACCCATCCGTGAAGTGAAACACCCACACACACTAGGGGGCTGTGAGCACACTTGCCCAGAGCGGTGGGCAGCCCTATCCACGGTGCCGGGGAGCAGCTGGGGGTTAGGTGCCTTGCTCAAGGGCACCTCAGTCGTTACTGTCGGTTCAGGGAATCGAACCAGCAACCCTCCGGTCACAAAGCTGGTTCCCTAACCTCCAGCCCATGACTGCCCCAATGGAAAAATAAAGCCTCTATTATACTGTTTTCACATTGCTTAACCTCTTTACTGAAGAACGGTGCATGAGGATTAGCATTAAAATCTAAATGCTGAACTTCATATGAGAATTAAATACATCCTGACTCAAAGCCGCAGCTATATTGCTTTCCGCTATGCTGAAGCTCCAGGGGACCTAAATCTGTGTTTTCCACTGAGCCACAAAGTACAAACCACGTCTTATGACTGTCTTCCCCAGTGATGATATGATAAGTGATGTATTTCACCATATCTTTCTCCTCTCCATGTAAACTGGGCGGTTCTAATCTTGGGTAATGCTTCCATAAGCATTCCCCTGACCAATCACAAAGCCCCACTCACTCAAAACAGTTTCAGAGTTAGAGAAACTTAGCAAGCTGAAGCTAACCAGCATAACCAAAAGCTAACCTGTCTGTGCCTGCCTATCACTGCACCTCTGTTCGTCCATAGTCTCGCATTGCCAGAGTCTCTCAAGGAGAGTTTGGTACCTTTCACCACTTAGCATGGCCAAGAACCGCCTACTACTTAAGGAAGAGGAAATTTGAGGGCATCTTCTCATGTCTGTACTCACCCCACCAGTCTTGTCGAGTAGGTCTGCAAACGTCAGGAGTCCTTGGTATGCGGCTCGGCTTGTGAAGAGGCTTCGCGCCACTGTAATGAAGCCACTGTTTGAACTCTCGTGAGGCTTGTGTAGCTAGTTATTGACCACTAGAGGGCGGTCTCCTCTGAATACTAAAAGCAAGTGAAGCTTTGCCCGTTGACACTGTGTACTCAAACTTTAACCTTTGCTTTGGCGTGTATTAAGAAATGGAGGGTAATAATAGGGAGTTTGCAGAATGGGTGACCTAAAGGAACCCCTAATTAGATGCTCTGTCTGGCCATTTTGGTCCAGTTCACTGGGCAAGAATGCCTTGTTGATGCCAGAGGAGAATTGCCAAACTGATCTGAGATGATAGAACAGCAACAGTAACTCAAATAACCCCTTGTTACAACCAAAGTCTGCAGAAGAGCATCTCTAAACGCACAGCACGCCGAGGCTGGAAGCAGATGGGCTACAGCAGCAGAAGACCACACCGGGTACCCCTTCTGCCAGCTAAGAACAGCTGACGGCACTGAATAAAGAGGACAAACTATCTGGAGTCTACGTGAACAGCATGCTTCCAAAATGTGTAGTATCTGCTTTTGCAGATGACGTTACAGTCTTTATTAAAGATCAGAACGAGTTAAATACTGTTTATAAACATTTTAAAACGTATGAAGAAGTATCTGGAGCAAGTCTGAATCACTCCAAGACAGAAGCGGTGTGGATTGGTGAAGGGAGAGAAAACGAAAAGATAAACATTGACCTAAAAAGAGAGATAAAAATTCTTGGGATTTATATAAGTAATGGTAATAGTGTTGAAAGTAATTGGTGTAAGAAAATAACAGAAGTTTCAGAAGAAGCAAATAAATTCTCAAATTGGAATATTTCCTATATGGATAAAATTGGGCTGATTAAAATTTTTATTTTGTCTAAATTAATGTTTTTATCTATCGTTTTCCCTCCACCAGAGAAGATGATTACGGCATTAAATAAACTGTGTATTAAAATGATTTGGGGGAACAACAGAGAAGTGACGAAAAGACACTTTGTGTATAAAAGTAAGGAAAATGGTGGCTTAGGAGCCTTTGAAATTGGTGACAAACTTAAAATCAGTTACTGTAAAAATGTTAAAATATGCTTGGAAAAAGGTTCTAAATGGATTGGAAATAAAACAGAATGGGAAAAAACAAAAGGAATTAAACGACGTAAAATCGCATACTACAAATTAATATATTCAGATTTTATAGAAAAGTATAGGTCTTTAAACCTGAACTGGAAAACACAGTCGAGTAAAATTCTGTATAAAACAGTGGCTGATTTTAAGTATGGCGGGAAGATGAATTTTAAAGACTGTGACGATGGTGAAAATGAGAATCTAGTGGATCTGCTGGGCTGTAAAATGCTCCCCGGAAGGCTAAGGGACAGAATGTGGCTGGCAGCATTGGGAAGACTGCCTGTGAGAGGGGTAGTAAAGTGGAGCTGCAACGTGAAAACAACAATATGTCCAATGCCAGATTGCACAGCAACGGAAACAGTCGGCCATTTATTGATCGACTGTTATAGATCCAAAGAGGTGTGGAATGCTTTTAAAGGCTTCGGACTGGACATTGATATCATAAGAAAACACGTCATTTATGGAACTTTTAACACTGACAAATCATGTGGGAAAAGGATCCCGTACTGGCTCTGCATATGTATTATTGTGAATCAGATCTGGTGCACAAGATGCAAAATGACAACGGAAAAGGTTTTTGTGTCCAGTAGTGAGGTTGTTAAGCAATGTATAGTAAAATTAAAACGGAAGAGCAAGTGTGAGAGACAGGGGAGTAGGAACATGTCGTGGGACTTTCTAAAATGCTTGTGAATGGTCGGGGACGGGTTTGTATATGTGTATCATGTGATGTGTATTTTCTATGTATATATTGTGCGATTGGAGTTATGAAGATATATTGAAATGTAGTGTATGATTTTGTGATTGTAATATGTGAGTAATTTAAATAAAGTTCTTTAAAAACTCTAAGAACAGCCTCACCAACACCAGACAATAGAAGATTGGGAAAGCATTGGGCGACATTCAGATGGTAGTCTATTCTTGGCATACTTTGGACCCCCTAATAGCCACTGAGCATCATTAAAATGCCACAACCTACCTGAGTATTGTTGCTGACCTTGTCCTTCCTTTTATGAGCACAGTGTAATCATTTCAAACTCATCATTTCAAACAGTCACCAGATCTCAGTTTCAGTAGGGCATCTTTGGGATGTGGTGGGATGGGAGATTGGCATAATGGATGTGCAGCCGACAAATCTGCAGGAACTGCGTCATGCTATCATGTTAATATGGACCAAAATCTCTGAGGACTGTTTCTAGCACTTTGTTGAATCTATGGCATGGAAAATTAAGGCAGTTCTAAAGGGAAAAGGGAGTCCAACCTGGTACTAGCAAGGTGTCCCTAACGAAGTGGCCAGTGACTAAGTCTGAAGAGCAGTGTTATAGTATGTTAGCCTAGTACGCACGTTACACAGGGGAACATCTTTTGCATTCTGTCTTGACAGTTCACAATCTCGGAATGCTTGGTCACTAGTTATTCCAACAGTCCAACAGTGTGTGTGCTGGAGTATTTGAACACCTCAGTGTCACTGTGGGCAACGTCCTGGGGGAAGCTTCCTGGGGGCAACGTCCTGTGACCACTGATGAAGGACTAGAGTCAACAAACAATGCTAAGCTGCATGTAGCTGTTAGCTGTGACACAGTATTCAAACCGACTAGGACACTGAAGTGTGGGCTTTGTTATTGGTTTGTCATATAAGACCAAGAGTCAAATCTTTAGGCCTTGCGTAACAGGTCTGCACGTCATTTGTCTTGACTTATCTCACACGTATCCCACGCTGCACTGCACAGCGATTCACAGCTGATGAAAACAATAGCCTAAGTAATAAAGGAGCTTGTGAACAATGAACAGATCCTACTACAGTCAATTCATTAAACTTTATTTACAGTAAGACAATATCATAACACACCGCAATCATAAGTTAAGAATTCATATGGGTTCAAGGGTTCAATTTAAATACATTATAAAACGTAAAGCATCTATTAAGAAATGTTCGGGAAGCAAAACATATAGTCCAAGTACTCCCATACCCAAAGCCCTGTTCATATAGACCTGGGGTCTATAAATCTGGACCTTGAATCCAGTTTATAGTCCTGGACTTTGTAGTCTTTGGTGGGTTTGACACTATGTGGCCAATCAAGTACATTAACTGTTCCCTTAACTTCCAGCCAGGACAAAATCCAGGAGTGGGAACTGGATTCAAGGTCCAGATTTGAAGACCTAGGATATAAACAGCCTATGTTTTGAAGAGCAAGGAATCTATGGAGAGGAATTCGGAACCTGATAAGCAGCCACTACAGTGGAAAACGGGACACGAAAGTACTTTCCCATAGTGCTGTGCAGAAGATGTGGCTTGTGGTTTATCATATTTATGGCCTCTATTCTTCATTTACGCTTCACTTAAATATTATATTTGTATTGTATTATACTCTGTGTTTCCTGAAACTTCAAAACAATGTGAAATCAATGCAATGGATCCTTTACTTTTCAGTTTGGCGCGTCTTCTACCTGCTTAAACGCCATGTTGTTTTGGTTGCATTCCAATCAGGCAAATAAGCCTGAAAAGTGGTGAAAACAATGCAATGGGTGTTTTGCTTTTCATTTTAGCACATATTGTTGTCACGCTCTATTTTATGTTATTGTTTATTACATTGTATGTACTCTTGTTTTAGTTTTAGTTGTAATCTATATATCATTAAATGTTTATTTGCTACAACTTGGGTCAGAGAGTGACGCAATTTCAGTCCTCTGTATGTCTGTACATATTGAAGTATTGACAATAAAACTACTCGACTTGACTTGACTTCTTGAAAGCTGTCCAACACATCCGCTGACACATTTGAGTGAAGGTGCATGAGCGCACTGACCGGACAGACACCGATTTAAAAACAATAAATTCAAAAATAAAACTAAAAAAACAAAACAAAACAAAAAAAAAACAGTTTCCTTCAAAATAAAAGCAGAGTAGTTGTATTTTGTGCATCTATCACAGTGTAATAGGCGTCATAGTTTACTTTCGACTTCTAATTTACCAACAATCTCGTGTGGGCCAGAGATAGCCAGAGGGCCGGATGTGGCCCGTGGGCTGTGCAATGGGCTTAGTCCTTCGGGCGTCACAATTGTGCACACCACTATATAAAAGCAATGTCATGTCTGCACTGCACTTCACTGTTTTCACCGTTATGATTAAAGATTCGCATTTCAGGGAAATTTGAGGAAAAACTGTTTACAGGGCTGAAAGCTATAAATATAGCTGTGACCTCATTATATCTCTAAGTGGACTGTATTTAATTATGACACGAATTCTGACATTTTGTGTTAAAACGTAAATCATCTTGCAGTGTTTTTCAGCAAAGAGGTGAAACGATGCGAAGTCTGGTTTTCATTTCAGCACCTGTTCCGCACATTGCTATGGAAATGTCATGTGCATTGAGTTTCCCACTTTTCCACTGTAGCAGCTGCTTTTCAGACACAAATCCTGCTCCATAGATGTAACCGTGCTTTATTTGCCTAGAACCTGCAGCTCTGCCCTGATTTTCTGGAATGACGGACGGTTTCTGGGGTCGTACTGCCAACACCGGCACATGAGGTCATAGATTTCTTCTGGACAGCCAGCGGGAGCCGGCATACGATAACCTGGAGATAAAAATAAGAATCAGTAAACATCATGCCAGTGTTCCTAATAAACACATTCAGCTAAAAGCCACTCTAGAGTTCAAAAGTTTGGGATCACAGTTGGAAAGAAACTTCCCTGACGTCCCCTCTGTGGTGTTCCGGGGGTGTTTTAGTTAGGTGGAAATGGTTCTTTGGTTGAGATGACAGTAAATGTGAACCACAGTTCCTACATTGAGCTGCTGGACAACGAGGTTTGGCCGTCTGCTCATCCTCCAGTGAGCTCTCAGTCACAGGGGACTCATGTTTTCGTCCGGGCAGCTCAATAGGTTACTACTCTTTAAGTTGACATATTTAAACTAACTGGACAAAATGTGTATGTATGTATATATAACGGTTTTAACATTCACACTGGCTCCTATTTGAAACATATTGATCATAACTCATGCATGTAACTTCAAGACATTACGATAAATCAGTACTTACACTTATCACACTATTTATCAGCTAAATAACGTTACAGTGCTCCCAAAAATGTAAATATTGAATAAAACATCATAAAATACCTTCAAACCACACGGTTTGAGTTATTATTGAATGTAGTAATAGAAACTATTGATTTGACTCACTACCGTTGAACCCTAATGCATTATGAGTTCAAAGTGAAGTTTAGTTTTCCACCATGCTCATTACTGACCAAATGTAAAAATAATAATCATTATTAAAAGGTTTTGTGTGTTGTTTTAATTGAGTGTTATTTTGAAAAAAAAAATCTGACAGACATTAAATTACATTCAGTGCAAATATATATATAACTTTACTGGAGAGGCCAAAAACCTAATTCACTTTTTTTTTTTTTTTTAAATGAAATGATGCCTAAAAGTAAAAATCAACAAAAATGGAGATACATGTTCTTCTCTGGACAGCAACGAAATACTAAAAATTATTTTTTGTTGTATATATTCTAAACATAATTTTTAATTGTACTGAAACAATCAAGTGTGGTAAAACTGAATTGCACTGAATGATGATGTTCTAAATGCCAAAACTAAAAAATGATATTGGTGTATAGTTAATTCATTTTGCTGGCTAGTTTTAAATGCAAAAAAAAAAAAAAAAAAAACTGTGAAAATGTATTTAATTGAGTCATTTTTTTGAGTAAGTAATTGTGAATCAAACTGAAACAAATCATGGTGAAATCTGAAATTGCTGAAGCATATTTGTAAAAAAAATGTTTTTACTGTGTGCGTTTTTTTTTAATAATTCTAATTTTGCTGGACGATTGAATCTAATCATGGTAGTATTTGGGACTTGAAGATGCACTGAATGCCAACTGAAATCTTTAGGCTATTTTTAAATGTAAAAATAATTTAAATTAAAATTACACTTACATTTAAAAAAAATAATTCTGAATCTTAATAATAAGACCAAACTGATGCACTAAATGTCAACCCAAAAACTTGCCAATGTCAAAAGTCTACATGGCTTTCAATGAATCATTATGAATTACAGCTGCTCTAGTCCGGGGAACACACTGAACTGGCTCTACAGGGGTGGAGACTGAAAGTAAACCTCAGGCCGTCACCTCGTTCAACCTCGTCTCTGGTCTGCTGATTGTTCATGCTGGCGTAAGGTGTGATTCCTCTGGAGAACGTCTCCCACAGCAGCACTCCAAAGCTCCACACGTCACTCTCACTGGTGTAGCGCCCTAAAACACAGCCAGGGGTCAGCATCGAGTCACTCAAGCCCATCTGCAGCTGACCAACGCCAACTCTCCAGGTGACAACAAGCACAGTTAGTAACATTCCGGGCAGAAACCAGACATCCGACAGATCGTTATAATAACCCATTAACTAACTCCAAATGTCACAGTAAGCTGACCATCTGCTGTACACCTTACCAACGGACTGCTCAGTGCGGAGTGGCAAAGTGCCTCGCCATAAAAGACTATGACAATAAGCCAATATGTTACAGTGTATGCAGTTTAAATATAATCAATCAGCCAGGACATACAGCTCTGGAAAAATTGAAGAGAGCACCTGAAAATGATCAGTGTCTCTAGTTGTACAGTTTCTGGGTTTGTGTTGGACCAAAATGAGCAGTTCTGTTTGATTCTATACACTACTGGAAACACGCCTCCCAAATTCCAGATCAAATATTATATTTAGATCTGTTTATTTAGAAAATCACTAATGACCCTCCAGAAGCCTGCTTTTAGAACCATGCTCGCTGTGCATTTCACCCCAGCCACCGCTCGCCAGTCTCTCTGTAGGTCACTTGAGGTCATCTTACGGTGGTTAAGGGACATTGGAATGAGGTGGCGCTCATCACGGTCAGTAGAGAGTGGTTTTGACCCTCTGCCAGTCTGTAGCTGTGGTGTCCTGTGTGTTTGCTGCTTGACCTTGTTCTTATGAACCAGACGCTCACTGTATCTGCCAGTAAAGCTAGAACCCAACCTTCTGTTCCTCACTAAGAACCTGCTGTACATGTGGAGATGCTGATATAAGAAGAAACTGGAGTGGGCTCTTATTTATTTCCATGGCTGTATTTAGGGTCTGAGGTTTGCTTCTTTAGTGTTGCAGTTGATCTCTGAAGCTAATGTAGCTAACTGCTAATAGAACCCCACCGATTACTGCATTAACCCCTAAATCACACACTCGTCCCAAACTGTGTTGATCATGAGCTTTCATCACCGGTTAGCTACGCTAGCCTCTAAGCTGTAGTGCATCCTGATTGGCTGCTCAGTTGTGTCGGAGTGGAGGATAAGAGTGTGTAAATGAGATTTTACGGTGTACTATCGCTTTAAGGATCTGTGGCGCCTGGTAAAGTCACAGCTGGGTTGGCTGTACCGTAGTTGAGGGCCTCCGGTGAGGTCCATTTGACCGGAATCTGCTTCATGCCGCCGGTGGCCGAGTACACGCCGTCCTGCTCCTGGCGGGACATGCCGAAATCACTTATCTTCACTACGCTCTCCTCTCCAACCAGACAGTTCCTAGCAGCCAGGTCCCTGTGAGGGGGAGAGAGAGAGGGAGAGAGAGAGGGAGAGATTCAGAAGGAGAGGGAAGTGTGAGAGGGAGAGAGAGATGCAGGGGGAGTGAGATCGATACGGGGGAAGAGAGGGGAAAAAGATGCAGGGGGAGGAGGGGAGAGAAAGAGAGAGAAATACAGAGACCAAAAGGGAGAAAATAAAAAAAAGATTGAAATAAGGGGAGAGAGAGAGAGAGAGAGAGAGA